>CBVK0101428706.1:0-19573 GCA_900067695.1 Picea abies
CAGAATAAATGGGTTTACAAGTTGAAGGAAGAAGATGGAGGAGAAAAGCGATACAAGGATAGACTTGTTGTAAAGGGGTTTGCAAAAAAGAAAAGTATAAATTTGGATGAAATATTTTCTCCTATTTTTAAAATGACTTCAATTAGGACTATTTTAAGCCCTGTGGTAGTAGAATATTTGCATCTTGAATAGTTAGATGTAAAAACAACTTTTCTCCATGGGGATTTGGAGGAAGAGATTTATATGCAACAGCCACAGGGGTATGAGGTCAAAGGGAAGGAGAATTCGGTATGCAGGTTGAAGAAGAGCTTGCATGGCCTAAAGCAAGCTCCAACGCAGTGGTATTTGAAGTTTGACAGGTTTATGACAGAACAGGGTTATAGTAGATGTCATTATGATCACTGTGTTTATTTTAAAAAGCTAGAAAATGGAAGCTTTATTATCTTGCTATTGTATGTAGATGGCATGCTTGTTGCAAGGACTAATATGCAGGTTATAAATGTGCTCAAGAAGAAATTAGCCAATTCATTTGCGATGAAGGATTTGGGTGCTACAAAGAAAATCCTTAGCATGAGAATAACATGAGACAGGAAAAATCGCAAATTGACATTGTCTCAGGGTGAGTACACAGAGAAGGTGTTGGAGAGGTTTAGAATGCAGAACGCAAAACTAGTTAGTACACCTTTGGCCAGCCATTTCAAATTAACTAAGGAAATGTGTCCCAAGACACAAGAGGAGATAGAATACATGTCCAGGGTCCCTTATTCATCAGCAGTTGGTAGCTTGATGTATGCAATGGTTTGGACAAGACCAGATATTGCACATGCAGTGGGAGTTGTGAGCAGGTATATGAACAATCCATGTAAAGAACATTGGTAGGCAGTAAAGTGAATTCTCAGGTATTTGAGAGGTACTACTACACATGCATTATGTTTTGGAGGTTCAGACACTTTTCTATAGGGATATGTTGATTCAGATATGGCAGGTGATAAAGACAGCAAGAGGAGCACCACAGGGTATGTTTTTACTATAGGTGGAACAACAGTAAGTTGTATTTCGAAACTGCAAAAGGTTGTTTCACTTTCAACAACAGAGGCAGAGTATGTTGCTGCTACAGAGGCTAGTAAAGAAATTATTTGGTTACAAAGGTTTATGGAGGAATTGGGAAAGAAGCAGGAGAACAATTGGTTGTATTGTAACAGTCCAAGTGCCATTCACCTTGCAAAGAACTCAGCCTTCCATTTGAAGACTAAGAATATACAATTGAGGTACCACTTCATACGATCCGCCTTGGAATATGGACAATTGAAGCTGGAAAAGATACACACTAGCCAGAATCCTGCAGACATGTTAACAAAGGGAGCATCGAGGGAGAAACTGAGTTTCTGCTCAGTTTTAGTTGGTCTTCAAGAATGAATATGAAAATGAGAAATTTGCAGGTCCAAGAAGGTTCAGAGTCCAGCATATAAAGCAGTGGTGGAGTTTTTGAGATCAGCCTCCAAGTGGGAGATTGTTGGTTGTGGAGCCCGATTATCTTCCTGATTCAAAGGTCCTTACTTTCAGCTGTGTTTATACCCCATGAAGTATTTACACCCCAGAAGTATGTACACTCTTCCATGCAGGGGAGTTCAGAGGGGGGGTACCCCCTCTACGGGGTCTAGGGGGGATATCCCCCTGGATGGGGGGTCTGGGGGCAAGCAAGCCCCCAAAGCAAAAATTGCCTTGTAAAAGTATATTGTAATTTCATTGTAAATCTGGACCGTTCATTATAAGGTCACATATCTAATGGTAGAGATTATGTTAGGGTTTTTTTCCTTAGAAGGAAACCCTCTTTTATGAGGGAAATGTATTGCGACTATGGATGATGGTGAATATTGTATTCTGAGAGAGGAGACTGTGAGAGAAATAAGAGGAAGTTACAACGGGTTTTGTTGTAGCTTGTATCCCTTCATTTGCTAGATAATAATAAAGGAAGGACCTGGAAATTTCTCTTGTCGACGTATCCCACACTGGTTGAACCATGTAAATCAGTGTCTCTCTTGTTTTATATGTCTTCTGTCTTTTTTTTCTGCATTTGTTTTATTTTATTGCTCCACGGTCCTGTTTTTTTGACAATCGCAAGAGAGACGAATGTAAATAATCTTGTGACAAATTTTCTATACTATCGACGAAAAACGTTTGTCAAAAATTTTATGCCATTAGTATGTAATCTTTTACAAAAATAATGGATCTTTGGGACTACACCATGGTCAAGGAAAGAGGAACAAGGAGCGATGAAGGAGGAAAAAAAATTGCACGAGGACTAGACACCGACAACATGGACCTGCGAATGGGGCCAACGTTGAAATTTTTTCAAACAGTTTCTGGAAGCACTAAAATTTTTCATGGAGAGACTATTCGCATGCCTTAGTGATATGGGAGGGTTTCTTGACTCAAATTTGAGTGACACACCCACTTTCTTCCATCATCAATTCATCATGGAAACCATAAACCCTATTTTTCATATGTTCTAGTAGATATGTTAATGATTCCAAGTTTCATATTTGTATTTGACTGAAGGTCTAGCTAGTGTACTGTAAAGTATCAAATTGAGATTTCAGGTTGATAAACCAAATATGAAATGAATCCAAGCATCATTTGATATCATCGCAAGAGAGACAAATGTAAATAATCTTGCGACGAATTTGCTATACTATCGACGAAAAAAGTTCGATAGTATACCATCTAGTCTATACTATCGAAAACTATAATATCGATGAATTTGTAGCAACCAATGACCTGCATTTAATTTATCTGCCTTTATTCAAGACAAAAAATAAATCCTTTAGGAAGAATTGGAATATTTCCACCTTCATTTATTTCTCAAAATAATTCGGATCACAAAGTCTTCAAAATAGTTTTGGTGAAGATGTCAAAGGAAAACCAATGAATTATTGAGTGCATTCAAAGATGTGATCATTCAATGGGATTAATGAATCTCAATGAGCCATTGGGTGGTTTTTAAAAGTTAAATATTTGAAAACATCTTGAAATAACTAATGACAAACCAGGGCCATTTTACATTTATCTCTCGAATGGATCAATGAACTATCAAGCTAGTTTGGAAGTATTTTTTTTTAAGACAAAAGGTCACCTAATAGACTATCAAGGTGATTCAAAAGAGAAACATCCAAACATGAAAGCACACCTAATGAAGTATCATATATTTTAAAATAAAAAACTTCCATATGTAAAAAATGATCCAATGAATTCCATTTGGTTCCCTTCGAAAGACCTGACTACCAAATGTTAAATTTGTTGGATGGATGAATGAAAGTTGATTTGGGAAATTCAAAAGTTGAATGGTTTAATTTGGAATAGGTTCCTAATGGTTCATAGGTGTTTGCACCCTTTTCATCACCTTGGTGAGCAAATAAGAGGTGCTTACATGCCCAGTTGGGTCTTGTTGAGCATGACAACTCTAGAGGAAAGAGTTAGAGAAAGAAAAACAAAACTATAAGAAAGAATTAAATTAATACAAACTAAAATCATAAGCATATGGATATAGAGATAACAAACACAAAAAGACCCATATCACCAATGTTTTTAGGCTGATCTATTAATGAAATCAAAGCACCAAGAAGAAAGGGGACTATGAGTCCCTTCTTCCTCCAAGGGAAGGCTCTTGGACCCTCATAAGCTTGCTCTCCTTACAACAAGAAAAATGAAAATGGTGGTGAAAGAAATCCTTGCACATCCACTCAATGGAGAGGTGGATTGCTCAATGAAATGGTGCCAAAGTGCTCTTGTCAAGGATTGAGTTCTTAAAACAATATAGGCAACATAACATTACATGAAATTCCTTGAGAAAATGAGGTGCATTCATGGATTTTTATAGCATTGCATTGGGTTATTGTGTAACTCATTTATAGTGTGAAAAGAGGCTCTTTAGGGCATTATTATGTCTTTGACCAACCCACCATTCGGATTCAGCTTAGACTTGAGGGTCAAATTGGCTTGGGAGCTGATCCATAAGTGGTTGGGAGGCCGACCACTTCAATAAATGTGTCGTTTAGCAGGTGCGCGGCTTTTTGAGCTATCAGCCGCGCATCATGCGCCTGTGCACGCTATTCACGTTCTTGTTACATGCATGTGTGCATGCGCCCAATGTGGTGCCCTTCAATTTTTTGCTACTTTGTATAGTTTTTTCCCTTTTTGAATGCTGTGAGATTAATTCATTGGCCATGAAGGATTTCATTGTTGTTTGACGATGCTGAGTTCTTGTAACCATGTGCTGACGATATTTCAGTGATAACAGATGCCCCCTGATGGATGAGGTTAGGAGCATACATATAGCCAAAATCCATCAATGTTTCTTCTATTGAGAATGTTGTTGTAAGATAGAGAAATAGTGGGATCGTTCAGAGCAATCCTTTGGAGGAGAAAGGAACCGGTAGAACCTGCCCTTCCATAAAGTGCGTAAAATATACAACTGTGTACAAACGAGGCGGGCATGCCCCATGCTTGTGTTATGTAACCCTAGAAAAAGATGACTAAAGTGTTGGTGTAGACAACTACAGCACCCTCAGGGGCGGTAATGATAAAGGCAGAAGACAATTCTGCAAAGGAACATACTCTGAATAATAGGCAATGATCGCGGAAATAAGTATCGACGATGATGCGGGCATTGATAGCCTTACCAAGTTTAGAGGTCTTTGGCAAATGGTAGAAATAAATGCAATAGTTGAAAAGTAAAGACCCACCATAACATGAAAAAGTGTTGGTGTCGAATGTGATGGGGGCCAACGACAGCAGGGAGCAATGGTGTTTCACCCTATGCCATTCGAGATATCTCATTAAATGGAGAATGAGAATCAAGATATTGTCGCCCTTCTGGGAAAATTGTGCTGATGTCGACAAAAGGGGAACGCGACTCCCAGAAGCAAAGGACTTCGTGGAATCTACTGAGGTGAGGAAGTGGCAGAGGTACATGGATGAAGTCAAAAAGTGAGAAGACTCAAGACTTCCCTTGGTTGGAGGATGTATGAGATAAAAAGTGGTTGCAACCGTGTAACAAGGTCGAGTGTCAAGGGGATGACAAGACCGGGGATGAGTTGTGCCAGAGGCGGGACAAAGTGAACAACTGCAGAGGGTAGAGGTAAGTGACCTGTGGGGTACTCTGAACATGTGGACGATGTCGGACAGGGTAGATGAGGAGTGAGGCTCCAACCAAGGGTGACATGGGTTGCGTTTGGCCAAAAAGCAGGTCGCCAACGGTGATGAAAAAAAGGATAATGAAATGACTGAAAATAAAGGCGTTTGTACAATAAATAACGAATAATTTTGGAGATAAATGTACAAATATAGAAACGGGTGCCCCAATGTGAAATGAGTGCCCCAGGGAGGGCAGAATTTCCTTGGAAAACTGATGAAGGGTGGGGGCCCCATTGGTGAGTTTCTGTATGAGGTAGGTGAAATGAAGATTGGTTTGTAGATGGGCAAACTGATGGTGGATGAAATGAAGGGTTCATGATACTGTGGAGGTGCAGGTAAAAAAATAGAACCGTAAAGAGATAATCTGGGAGTCCATATGGAAAGCTAGCAAAATGAGGAGAAGAAGTATGTGGTTGATTCACAACATGATGAAAGACTATCAGGACTCCCATCCCTAAAGGGTAATGAAGAACAACATGAGTGTCAAAAAGTGGCAAAGAGCACTATGAATGGGACAACTCATGTGGGTGAAAATGCTACCGGGTAACAGTACCAATGATGCAAATGGAGGCGTGGGTACTGCAGAGCCGAGAATGGACATCCTATAGGTAAACATCAGAGGGTGTAACTGGAAATGCAAGTGCGATACAGTGGGAAAGACTACATGCGAGTGCTGAGTATATACCTGAAGGGGTGATGCCGAGGGATGAGGATCAAGTACCTGTACATATGAGAAACAAATACCCAAAGTGAAAAATATCTGAAGAGCATCACAGATATGAGCATGTATTAAATAAATGTGATAATGCGCGTGCGTACCTAACCATGATATGAAAAAAGGCACCCTGGGGGCTCAGAATGAAAAGTGACCCAGGGATATTTGTGATGTAGGTGGCGGGATGTTGATCCTGTGGCTGAAGATGGTGTGAAAAATGGACACCTTGGGCTCCCGGAATGGTGAGTGAAAGTTTGGAAAAAGGCCTATATATAGCTATAGGGCCTACATTGCCACCTCATTTGTACCTGCTGCAACAATGACTGGACGAGAAGTTTTCAGAGGAGATTTGTAGATTCAGGGAGGACGAGGCATCCGATCGACATTTTGCGAGTATCAAGTTAGTGGTCTGATCATCCTGCATAGAAATAGATTTTCAATTTTTGGGCAGGGCTTGTACAGGGGACCGTACAGGGGTATTTAGGGGATGTGGTCCCCCCATGCGCCGGCAACTTGGTGAGAGGCGTGCATGCGTGCGCGCCTATACACCGATCATACATTCATGGGTGCAGGATATGGGGAATTTAAGGCACGCCCGAGGGGCGCGCCTGTGAGTTAAATAGGCGCGCATCAGTGCGCTCCTATAGGTTTGACAGGCGTGCACCGATGCGCGTCTGTAAAATGAATAGGCGTGTGTAAGGGCGTGCCTGTGAAGTAAACAAGAATGCACTGATACGCACCTGTTCAGTGTATAGGCACGCACATATGCACGCCTGTGCAATGAACAAGAGCGCATGGGTGCACGCCTGTGGGAAAAAAAACCGCGCCTAGGAGGTAAGGTTGAAGGGTAAAAGAACGATTCTTTTTTATGCTGTTGATGGTTGCATGAGCTGATATAAGACTCTGTCTTGTCTGCAGGTGGACCGTAGTGACGATGCCAGTGCGGTGGCGAGAGCGAGACTGGGCTCAGTTGCGAGATTTCGTGGCCATTAAGTGGCCTGGTGTGCATGTGACTTTGGCAACTTGTGGGTTGCTAAAGTTCTTTGAGTGCCTATTGATACGGTCACAGGAGTATTTATTGCAGTTCCTGATCCAGATGTGGATTCCGAAGCTGCACTGCTTCCTCGTGCAAGGAGAGAAGATCCGCTTCACTGCGGTGGAGGATATTTATTTTCTTACTGGGCTCCCTTTTCGAGTAACACCCCTATCGACAAAGCCTGTGCTACCTAGGGATACAACCCTTGTTATGATCGGCCAATGATATTGCTCAGGTGAGAACTTCATGTCTGGGACTGTGGTGAGCATTAGTGCGATAGACTCCCTGGCTCATCGCTGCATAGCGGCGATGATTGTTCGTATATATGGGTCACTTGCGACCCAACAGATTAGTGGTGGCCAACTGTTGGTGCTGGAGAGAGTGGTGGTCGGCGAGAAGTTCACGTGGGGACTGACGCTGCATGCGCAGATGGTCACGCAGTTGGATCGCTGTCGGTCCACAGGTGTAGGAGAGTTTGCATTTGGGTCGATCCTAGTGGCATGGTTCTTAGAGAGGGTGCCAATGTTGCACCCGAGGGTTCTACAAGAGATGTCGGGGCCACAAGATCCACGATTGAGGTGGTGGTTGACAGTTTTGGTTCGCCACGATGGTGGCAAAGGTGGCCACTACTTTTCAGCAGAGGCGGCAGGGATATGGCAGCATATTCCACAGGTGATACTTTGGTACCCCTATGCTGGGGTGGACTTCTAGGGTGACCTAGACATGGTGTTACCTCCAGGGGAGGTTTTTGACCATCGAGGTATCTTTAGTATGTTTGTGATTTATATTGTTTTGTGAGATAACAGTACATATGTATATGATATAGATGTTGATACTATCTTTTGTTGTTGTTTTTTGCATGTGCAGATGTGGCACCTCGTGGGCGCGAGGTGGAGATGCAGAGAGCGCCAGCTCATCGAGAGTCGGAGAGACTGCCACATGGAGAGATACGTCAGTGGGATGATGCCATGGGGTGACCAGCAGAGCCCGAGAGGGTAGCGAGGAGGCACCGGTTTGATGACCCTGGTGCGGGGCCATCACATGCTCCTCCGACAGCGGTCAGAGTGGACTTCGATGACATACACCATCGCCTGGAGACAGTGTTGCAGGATGTGCATGAGGGCATGTGGATGCGTATCTAGGATGAGAGCTTCCTAGAGCAGTGTGTGGGGGTGTCACCACCATGGCGGGCCATAGTAGGGCGAGCAGCAGTGCTTGCTATGATGACAAGTGAATGCTTGCCACCGGGGTAGGAGGGTCCTGTGGGTGGTCCACCACCGCCTGGGGCAGGTGGTGGTGGGCCACCACCTCCTCCTGAGGGAGGAGCAGGTGGTGGTGCGATAGAGGCACCATGACTAATGTATGATGTATATCTTTTTGGTTGTATTTAGGCTGGTGAGCCGATTTTGTGTACCAAGGTGTTGCATTGGCCTGCGGGTACATGTATTTTTTTATGTAAACATTCGGATGGCCTGATGGGCCATTATATATATATGAGTATACATATTTTGAGATCTTGATGTTGTCTACATGTGTTTTTTGCTGATGTTTTTGATGATGTCTATTCTACATATACGCTGTGACAGGATTTGTGAGATGTTTTATGTATGTGTAGCTTGATGTGATATATGCCAATCTAACACCATGTTAGCTATTTGATCTATTGTTTGATTCAATTGTCTTGGAATATGTGTAAATGTAATGGAATCAAAATGTCGAGATAAAAGCCTAACCTGCAGGTATTTGTGAAAGAGGCGTGGATCGCGTACATGGTAAACATTGTTGAGCTGGAGAATGACCAGTTGAGAGTCGAGGAAGACGCTAAGGTGGTGAATATGATGACATTGGGCGTTGGCCAAGAGGCCAATGACCGCAGTGTATTCGTCTTGGTTTTCAGTTGCTGGTCCTAAACATAGGCCGCTTGAATGTAGCATTTCATGTGAGGGGGTGTAGAGAGTGTTACACATCAAAATTACTCACTTTGATAGTGTCGCAAGTGTCGTCATTACAAAGTGTTGCAAGTGTCGCATTTTTCTCACAAGGTTGCAAGTTTTGTATGTGGCTCACAAGTGTCGTAAAAACATCAAAGCAAAGCATACTACCATGATGCCTATGTCGTGCCTATAACGGCATGAGAAAGACACTTAAAACACCTCAAACATCTGATTTGGAAGAGGAGAAATGAGTCACAGGCTTGCAAACCTTTTGCCACCTGAAAGCACCTCAAAAACTGAGTTTTGGAGAGGAGCGCTCCCCCTTACACTATCTCGAAGCGCTGGCGCTACCCATACAATGTCAGGGAGCGTTATAACGCTCCTTGGCCCTTTTGAGGGAGCGCTATAGATTTTGAGAGCGCTAGCACCCCCTGAAGCTTACCAGGGAGCGCTATAACACTCTGATGGCCCCTTTGAGGGAGCGCTACCTATTCTGGGCAGTTGTTAAGCTGTTGAGATGAATGGGGGAAGCATCTTTTCATTCTTGGAAAGAAGTTGAGCTCGAATCCCTGGTCCAGCCATGATCCTAGGGCAGGTCCTCAACTGAAGGAGGCAAATCCTCAACTTCCCCAAGGATATCTCAATTGGTTAAAGCCTCTCCAAGGCTATATAAGCAAGCTTTCTAATGGTGAAAGTTGGAGGGAAAAGAGAGAATCATACCAAACTTATGATCTCATGAGTGGTATGGACAGAAAATTGAAGAATGATGTCAAACTTATGATCTCATAAGTGAGGACAGAAAGAGAGAATCATACCAAACTTATGATCTCATGAGTGGTATGAAAAGACAGCAAAGAAAGGATGTCAAACTTATGATCTCATAAGTGAGACTGCAAAATGAAGAATTACACCAAAATTATGATCTCATAAGTGGTGTTGGAGCTGATGATTGGGGGAAGAATTACATATGTGAAACTTATGATCTTGGAGGAAATCTGCAGTCAGCTAGAGAAGAGCCATCCGCACAGCTGCTGCCATCCAGATTGTGGATCTTTCCGAAAAGGGTTAGACGAAGAGGACCTGACGAAGCTGTCGCATTCGCATCTACGATTGTAAGTACTGCTGTCGTTTTTCTCATTAATATGACATGCTTGGCTTGTTTCTTTCTAGTTTATGTCTGATGCTGCATGAACTTATCATTCAGTGATAGATATGTTTTCAAGCTAATGTCAATAGACTAGGAAGTGGTCGTACCCTGTTTTGTCTACAACCCTCAACGAGAAGCAAAGGATTGGAGCACAACTCGGAGCGTGCAGGGAAAAACGTCGGTTAAGAGGTACTTCTGTTACTCTTCCTTCTCATGCATTAGGCTTAGATAGATTCGAAAGAAATTCAGTGTCCATGATAAGCACTTTTCTGTCTAGGGTTAAGGTCAAGCCTTAGAGGTCGATCTACTTGTCCGCAGGCAGATTTTCCTACAACAGAGAGGCCAAGCAGCCGAAGCGAGATTTTGTGTCCAACAGCTGGCGCTGTCGACATAACCGATGTGGTAAGCTAGTGGAGGAAGCATCTGTCAATAGCACGAAGGATAGTTTAGATGAGAGGGGAGGAAAAAAAGATTAAAAACACTAAAAAAAAGAAATAACCTAAAGTAGAATGACTACTTTTAAGCATAAAATTTCTTGAGATACAACCTGTTGACGGGTTCTTTGAGAGAGAGGCCTTTAGGAGAGGCCAGGATGTATGCGCCTTTGGTGAGGCAATGTTGGATAATGTAAGGGCCATGCCAGAGTGATTCAAATTTTTCATGGCCAAAGGTATCGTGAGCGATATCATAAGCCATGACAAGGTCACCTTCGCGGAATGACCGAAGGTTGACATGGCGATAAAAGGTAGCCTTGGATTGTTTTTTAGCTACCTCGTTGTTATGTAAAGAAGATCAACGATCTTCATCTAGAGACTCCAAGTTCAGCAAGTGCTGCTCCATTAGAGCAGTGTCAAGTAATAGCTCAATTGCGGTGCGTAAGGTGGGAATCTCACACTCGATGGGAAGAGTTTCCTCGATCCCATGGACTAAATGGAATGGCGTGAAACCAGTAGAGGTCTTTATTGCCATTCGATAAGCCCATAGCATAGAAAATAACATATGATGCCAATTGGTTTTATGTTTATTAACTGTGCATTGTAACATGGTCTTGAGAAATTTGTTAACTGCCTCGACCTGTCCGTTTGACTGAGGATAATATGGTGAGGAAAACTCGTGAGAGAAGCCTAACCGAGATGAGAGTTCGAAGAAGATCTCATTCTCGAAGTGTTTCCCATGGTCGGAAACGAGTTGGAGTGGCACGCCAAAACGAGATATGACGTGGTTAATGAAAAAGCACGCTGCAGTGTCCGCGATGTTGTTGAAAGTGGGCATAGATTTGACCCATTTGGTGAAGTAATCAACGACGACAACAATGTATTTGTGACCATTGCTGGAGGGGGGATTACAAGTCATAAAGTCGATGCCCCATTTACAAAAAGGGCCCGTAGTAATGACAGGGTGAAGAAGAGCGGGGGGAGCTCGGGCTTTGTTGGCATAGAGCTGACATTGCTCACATCGTTTCACAGCTTGAATGCAATCATGAAACAGGGTAGGCCAAAAGTAACCGACCCGGATAATCTTTTGAGCAGTGGATATACCTGAAAGATGGCCCCCACATGCACCATTGTGGCATTCGTTTAAGACTCTGTCGGCCTCATCAATAGTCAGGCATCGACGAAGAATGGTGTCGACGCCCCGCCGGTATAGGATGTCTCCAATGAGGAGATAGCAGGGGGCCTGATGGTGAATACGTCGACGATCATCTCATGATAGGTGGTTACCGAACTTTTGAGTTCGTAGGTAGACGAGAAGGTCACCATACCAAGGATCATCTGAAGCGATATAAAAGAGATGTTCGTCTGGAAAGTCGGTGTTGACACGGTCACTGGTGGTGTCAGAGGGGACGGCCATGACAAGTTCGATGAGAACGAGGGCCTTCTTACTCTTAGGTGTTGAGAAGTTGAGGTCGTACTCTTGAAGGATAACGATCCATTGAGCGAACTTGTCGTTAACTTGTCGATGACTGGGCAAATATTGCATAGGGTTGGAATCTGCGATGACCTTTGTGGTGCGAAGCAGAATGTAATGGTGCAGTTTCTGGACTGTGAGGACAACTACAAGAGCAAGTTTCTCTTTGTGTTTATACTTCAAGGGTGGTCCTGAGAGGTTATTACTAACGTAGTAAATGATGTGTTCACGATTTTCATCTCTAAGCTAGATGAGGACGTCGGCTACTGATACAGCTGATGCTGATAAGTAGAGGATGTAGTCGCGATTGTAGTTAGGTGCACTAATTAAAGGTGAATTTGAAAGAGCTGTTTTAAGATCGTCAAATGATTGTTGGGCATAGTCGTCCCAATGAAAAGGGATGTTGTGACGTAGTAAGCAGAGGAAACCGTGTGCGCGTATGGTGTAATCGGGAACAAAGCGTCTAAGAAAGTTGGCTTTTCCCTGTAGGCTCTAAAGTTGTTATAAATTCCAGGGAGGTGGAATTTCGGTGATAGCTTTGACTTTGAGGGGGTCCATGGTAATACCGCTTTGGGAAACAATAAAACCGAGGAGGCGCCCTGCGATGACACAGAACACACACTTGAAAGGGTTCAAGCGAATGTTGTACTGACGACACCGTTGAAAGATGATTCGTAAATCATCGAGGTGCTGGGTTCATTTCTTGGATCGAGCTGTGAGGTCGTCCAAGTATGCGAGGATGATTTTAGCCATATCATGGAAGATGTATGTCATTGCCCACTGGAAGGTTGCGCCAGCATTTTTTAAGCCAAAAGGCATGACACGATATGCAAAAGTACCCCATGGGGTAGTGAATGCGGTTTTATACTGATCGGCTGGGTGGATTTGAATTTGGTTATAGCTAGAGAATCCATCCATAAAGGAAAGAGCTTCGTGGTCGACGCAATCGTTGATAATTTGATCGATGAAAGGCATTGGAAAGTTGTCTTTGGGACATGCATTATTAAGATCGCGAAATTCTGTGCAAACGCGGATAGTGCCTTATTTTTTGTCGACAGGTACAGGGTTGGAAACCCATGAAGTGTAAGCTATGGGGTAAATAAACCTGGCCGTACGTAACTTGTCAATTTTGGCTTTGATAGCCACGGCCTTGGATGGGTGTAGCGGTCGTTGTTTCTGGCGAACTGGTGTGATGTCAGGCCAGGTGTTGATGCGATGTTCGACAATAGAGGGATCTAGGCCAGGCATTTTTTTGTATGACTAGGCGAAAATATCTCTATATTCCTGGAAGAGGGCTTTATATGCGGCGATTTCCTGAGGAGTGCAAGCAGCTCCAATGGTGATTTCTTCGACGATGCCATTTTTGATGGAAATGTCGATTTTGATGGTGGGGGAAATGTTGGCCATATTACCTTCTTCAAAAGCATCAGGGGTAGGAATGGGATTGTTGAACCAATCTATAGGCCCGGAGGGGATAAAATCTTTGGTTTTGACCGTGTAAATGGGGTTTTGGTTAGGAGGCATGAGGGCTTCCTGTGGAGAGAAGAGTGTGCGGTGATGTAGTGCATCCCAGGGCAAGTCTGGGTGATTTAGCTCTTCAAGTATTTCCTCATCGCATTGAAAATGTTGGGAATACAAGAGGTTGTGAGGAGAGATCTCGGTGACAGCATGGTTGCCCCCTGATGGAGAAGCAGAGGGAGCAATGCTAGGAGATGGTGAGGGTTCACTCGACATAAACCATATGTTGAAGTACTGAGGTTACCCATGGTGGTTGGGTGGAGAGTGTCCATAGGGGAATGAGCAGGAGAGTTGGGAGAGTTGTGGGGTAAATCCTCAGAGACGTTATTTAAGAAACATGGAGGCATTGGGAGTGCCTCGGGCTCCGGAGAAATGACATGAAGATCTGCTAGTGATGAGGAAATGTCAATTATCACCTCTGCAGGTTGGTGAAGCAGGGCTAATTGATGTTTCCTGTATTCGAGTATCATAGGACACTGGTATGTAAAATGAGCTAATGAATCATAGAGAGAGCAAGGGCATCTCATGCGTTCATTGACTGGAGTGGTGACATAACGAATGTCAGTGATATTTGTTGGAGAGGATGTAGCAGGGCATGGGTTGTTTTGGAAATTCTGGTGTATAGTAGCTAATGTCTTTCGAAAGCGTGGCAGTGCTAGGCAATGATGGGTATAATGGTCGTACTCTGAACAGATAGAACAAGCATATTTGGTCCTAAACCCTTTACTACTGGAAGGGGTGGTGGTAGTAGTGGGACTAGCAGTAGTGACAGGTGTTGTGGGAGTTTGATTGGGGGGGATTAAATTCCATAATTCAGGTAGTGATGGACAATTGCTGGTTTGGTGGCCCTCTTTCTCACATAGGGCGCAAGGTGGTGGGATGTGGGGAGGAAGTGGAGCGGTGGGTTCTTTCTTCTTTCTCCGCCCCCCAGCTGTAGTAGGGGGGTTAGGGAGTATGGGGGTAGTGGGGGTAAGGACATGAATCGTCATGGGGAGGCCTTCCTGTGGGGGAAGGGATGGGCGAGGGACCATCTCGGGTGTATGTAAATACCACACTGGGATTGCTAACACCATATTGGGTAGTGTGAGCGTTGCGACTACCTTGTAACACCCCTCCTAGCTAAGGACATCTACCCAGTCAACCGGTGAAATTTTTTTTTGTTTTAACCGTGTGTGCGCGCGTGTAGAAGAACGACCCTCTCGATCCTACATGACCACTCGAACCAACAGGACGCCAGTAAGACTAACAACTTCAAGACGACAAGACAGATCATAGAGACAACAAGAAGCACACGTCCCCGAACAGTAAGCGGGCAACTAATGGCTGAAGGCAGAGATAGACACCAGGGGTTAGGCACAACACTATCACAGAAGGAACGAATCCGTCAGTAGAGTCGCAGTAGTGGAACTGTGCCTTTAAACAGCCTGAGACTACTGATACGGCTCAGAACGTGTCGCAAGAGTGGAACTGTGCCTTTAAACAGCCCGAGACTCTTGATACGGCACTGGATTCCTTCCACCGCGTTACACACAGACAAGAAGCTAAGCTACTAGAGGAGTCTATATCCTGCCCGACACAGACCGACTACGCAATACTAAACACCAAGTACTACAAGATCAGGGACAACAATAAGCACGACACATTGCATTATTCTATTAAAGGCCATAAAGAGCAACGACATCCCCATCCTCGAGGATAAACCCCCGATGTACATTCTCCTCATTGACTTGCCCTTCCTACCCATTTGTTACCAGACATTCTAGTAACCTTTCAAAATAAAAGCAGTGCAATTTAATCCTAGTCATTAGTATTTCCATTTATACAAGATTGACCTCGCATTTCGACATCATCATAACATTCAAATTAAGCCAATAACATCATTGCAACTAAACATTACGACGTTATTGTAATAACTTTACAAACTAAAGCAGTGTAAATTAAACATCGTCACGTCAACTAACATTAACATTTCAACTAAAATTCCAATTGCGTTTAAACCATTACCTATCATGGCAGGTCTATCAACATTGACATTCCAATTATAAAATTACTATTGCCTTTAACAATGAATCATCCTTGCCGTTCTACCAAAGTCTTCTTCCAAATATAACTACTTGCTTATATTCTGATCTAAAGGGACTTCATCACAATATTGAATGCTAATAAAATAACCAAATAAAGTAACATATATAAATATGACATCAAATTAGTAATCACCTCATGTTTACAAATAAATGTATGGCATCCAAATTAATGACAATATATGACATCAACAACATTTATACTGACCCCAAATTAGCAATAACCATATCTAAAGGGGCTCCTTGCACTGGCAGATTAACAACCTCATTATTGCAAATAAACTATTAGTATCAAGGCAATAAACAACTATTTAATTGGCTAATCAACACATCATTGCCCCGGCAGTTTGGCATTCCTACTATTGCAAATTAATCGAGTAAAACCGAGGAAATAAGACAATGCCAATAGCGCGGATTAACCACTCTACTACTGCCATACGAACAATATTACCCAGCCACAACAATCATTAAAATGGTGGTTCCACAATATTAATATTGCTAATTAATATCAATGCGCTCAATTTAACAATATGGCATTGCCGACAACACTATTGCAAATTAACATTTATTAATAATTCTGTTCAACCTCAATATCAACCTCGCGATTAAGTAGTTAATATTCTTGTAATTGAACAAGTGTTACCATGGCAATAAGTAAATTAAACCATCATGTTTACAATCGCCTATCTATACCATTCAATATTTAAAAGGAGAGGGGTTGAATAGCATTATTTTAAAAGGGAGCCCTATTTAAAAATATAAAATGCCACATCTACCCTATCAAATTTAAAAGGGGCAGTAGCCTCATATATAAATAACCGCAAGTATACAGTAGCTTCATGTTAGCATGGACATTGCCATCACCTATTAAATGGCAACTGTAAGGACAACCATAGTAAATTATCGATAATCGAAGGAGGACATTACCGAAACAGGACAAGAGAAAAACGTTCAAATGACAGTAATAAAAAGTCAAATAAATCAATTCGTTTTCTTCATTAACCTCGCCATTAACAACAATTATTTTAATTTCAATTTACACAAATAATCCACTGCGATTGGGCAATTATTCTATTAGCGGCTTTAACCAAATCCAATCCTATTTTACAGTTATTCGTGTTGTGCCCACATTAAGCAATATTTAACCTCAACTTAGAACAAATGAATCAATGCTACCTGTTATGACGTGGCCTATAACAATTAGGTCATTAATCGGTGGAGGCCAAAGATGGGTGGAAGTCAATATCACCATTGCGCTTAAAGCTATTAACTCAAGGCCTATAACCAGTAATAAACTGAATCCGCGGAAAAGTAATAACGACTCCTTTTTACATAACCCAATGCCAATAAACTCCGACAAAACGACCTCGCTCAGACTTAGATATTAAAGACCTAAAAATATCATTGCATAACAGGAATTTAATGTAAAGTAATCGCTGGTAGTAACTCACACTGCTTAAGGCAAAAAGGCACGCGTTCCAATACCCACTCCCACCTTTATTGCGCTCAACCCTAAATTCAGAACGTAGAGGTGGGAGAAGCTGGCGTTCAGCTCGCTACCCAAGTGTCAGTGATTTAACGTGTCATTATTCCAGCAACCGGTTTAACAACACTGAAATGCCTTGGTGGCGTCGTCGAATGAAATTGGGTGGCAGAGATGAGCATATATCAGATTCTTGGAGAGAAAATGGGGCTCTGAGGTGAACAATTGGGAGAGCATCTCCTGATAACATATGGGAAATTTCTGTTCCCACACGTAATCACAGGAAGACGCGCCCTTCCTTCAACCTGCAACACGCATTACACAGCGCACAAGACCAAGCGCCCACGGCACGTGAAGGAGGAGCCCGTGAGGGTCGTTTACATTACACGAAGGAGCGGCCAGCACTCTCTCTGTAACGTCCTTGTATTATATAAAAATTATTTTTAAAAGCGACACAGAATTATATCTGTCCATACTCCTTTTAAATTTATTTTTAAGGTAAAACGAACCCTGGTGAAGTAAACAGAATTACCACTGTCCAGAACTATATAAAAAAAATTTTGAAAGAGATAACGAAGGCAATTGTCCCACCCATATTAAAATTGTTTTTTTTAGTCAACGAGCCCTGGTGAAGGAAACCGAGTTACAACTGTCCAGCAGTATGTAAAATTATTTTCAAAGGAAAAGCGAAATACCATCCACCAAACTCATGTTAAAAATCAAGAAATCTGGCCAAGGAAACCGAGTTACAGCTGTACAGAATTATATAGAATTATTTTTAAAAGGAAAAACGAAATAGGATCGACCAATCTCAAATTAAAAATCAAAGAAATCTGGCCGAGGAAACTGAGTTATAACTGTTTAGAATTATATAAAAATATTTCTAAAAGAAAACGAAATACCATGGACCCAACTCCTAGCGAAACTATTTTCAAGTGAAGCTAACCCTACCCAAACATAGAACGCCCGACACACAAGATACACGCCCAGAAAGAAACGAAGAAACCCTACACCAGCATATACATTAACGGAAGAAGAAAAACGCCGAGAAACTATTCCTTTGCAAGCGTGTGCACCATCATCAGTAAAACGCAAGGAGTAATTCCTTTACCAGTAAAAATATAGCTGGGGTAATTTACACAGGGATTAGTTTTTTTTCTTTTTCGAGTGAGATACAACCAGCCACAGTGCTGAGATATAGAGGAAATACACAGCGTTTTTTTTTTTTTAAGTATATAACCAGGGCCAACTCAGGTAAGGGAAGGGGCTAGGGTTCCAGAACCATAAATCAAATTTTATACAGCAAGAATCTTAGTAAATTTTTCTTTTCTCTGCCGAGAGCAATAGTTAATAGAAATTACACAGTCCAGGACCCTAGTAAAAATTTTTACCATTCAGATCACAAATAAAAGTTACTCTGTTCCTTCGTAAATTACTTATGCAATCTAGCTATTTGGTTCGGGATCATACCTTGGCCTTACTGGCTTGCCGCGCTGATTCCTTGCTCCTGCCGCTCCTGCCGCTCCTGCTCTTGCTTGGCGACCCCAATGAGCTCACCGGTACCTCCCAGCCAACGCTAGGGGTACTCTTCTTCCCCCTCAGCCCCCCGAGCCGCAAAGGGGCCACACACAACCAGAAAATCCTAGCTCCTCAGCTCGCCTCAAAGGCTGAGCTACCCCTCACGTATCAGCTGAGGCTTCCCAACTCCTACTAGTAAACCAGTCAGTCCCTCCTCTCTGCTCTCCAGTCCAATCTCAGCCAAAAACCCCAAAAGCAAAAAGCCCCTTCTCCTCCTTTCTTCCCTCCCTTTAACCCCTCAAAACCCTAATTCCTCTTTGACTTTCCCCCCATTTCTTTTAGTTTCCCCCCATTTCTTTTAGCTTAATTCGTTCATAAATCCATATTGATTTATTTTTTTTTATTTTTTTTTTTACTTTTATTTATTTATTTTTTTTTTTTTAAATTTCAAAGCATGTGCGCTCATTTCAAAATTTAACTATTTATTTATTTATTTAATCATTTATCTTTTTATTCATGCCTTTAATTATTTATCTACCCCCTTTCCTTTTATTAGTTTAATATTAACTTTTTATTTCCCCCCTTCTTTCCAAGCTTAACCTATGGGTTTAGAGTTGTATAAATATAATATACTTTTGTTTATAAAACATTTATTTCCTTCACAACCTCTTTATAACTCACCTGCTTAAACTTCATTGGGTTATAAAATGGGTTTATACCATAAACCTACATGTATTTATGTTTTTACTCCTTTTACTTTATTCTTAGGAAGTAAGTATTCCTTATTTAATTTATCATTAATGTGTTTGCATTTTCAGGATTCAAGAGGGAGATTCAGGCGATGGCGAAACAGCATAGGGGAAGGGTAAGAGTCTTACAACACGGAAAAATTAAGCAGACACGGATTAAGGAAGGGAGATGGTCTGAGTCATGTTTTCTCTTTCTTTTTTTTTTGTTGTTTTTTGAAAGTTCAAAAAGTTAAGGTCACACTGAAAGATCCCCCCCTCGGTTTCTAGGCTTAGGGTTTAGATTTTTGGCTA
>CBVK0101428709.1:0-10730 GCA_900067695.1 Picea abies
TCCTTCTTAAAACTATGCTCTTTGTGTATGAGTGTGCTTATAAATCCTATGAGTCTCTAACACACATAAATATGTTTCTTTGTAATACATGGTTTTTTATATTCTAAGTGTTTTGAAAATTCAAAAAAAAAAATATAAAATAATATAATATAGGAATGTTGGGTTTATTTTCACACAATTGCAATTTTTAACATGTATTTTGTAATTATTATTTTTAAAGAAGAAAACCAAATATGTAGAATTAGTTACAAATTTCTAATAACTAATTTCATTTTCAAATGGTTCCATCTTAAATACTTAGGTTCCATCTTAAATACTTACTAGTAAATAAAATACAAAACCACATATCAAGATTGTTTTATTTTTTCCTTCTTAAAAGTAAGGTCTTTGTGTATGAGTGTGCTTATAAATCATATGACTCTATAATATATCTAAATATGTTTCTTTGTAATACATGGTTCTTATATTCTAAGTGTTTTGAAAATTAAAAAAATATATATAAAATAATATAATATAGGAATGTTGGGTTTATTTATAAATATGTTTTTTTAATACACGGTTCTTAAATTATAAGTGTTTTGAAAATTCAAAAAAAAATATAAAATAATATAATATAGGAATGTTGGGTTTATTTTTACATAATTACAATTTTTAACATGTATTTTGCAATTGTTATTTTAAAAGAGGAAAACCAAATATGTAGAATTAATTACAAAATTCTAATAACTAATTTCATTTTCAAATGGTTCCATTTTAAATACTTATTGATAAGTAAAATACAAAACCACATATAATCTCATAGATTGGTTTTTACAATTAATTTTGATTAGTTAATAAAAGGAAGAAATAATAAGCAAAATAAGCAAACATTTTTACAATTTAGATTTTATTTCCTTTTTTTTCTAAGAATTTTTTTGGTAGTTAATATTATTTATTTATAAATAAACCTTAAACATGTTTTTAATTTAAACTTTCATTTCTTTTATTTCAAAAATTGTAAAATACAATATTTAGTAGTTAGTATTATTGTGTTTCCTCTTAATAAATATATTTAAATATTTACTAATTTAGTGCAAAGAATAAGAATTATTATATAACTTAATATAAATTGAAACTTAAAAACTTAGAAATTTAAGTGATTACATCTAGAACTTAAAACACCCTAGTTGTTCAAATAATCTGACTACCAATAATAACAAATGATCTCAAGCTTTCCCCACAAATGAATTTGAAATGTGCACTAAGATAAGTCTTGGTGTTAATATTAAAGCACATTAAAACTTGTGCACTAAACACAAACATATATTATCACCAAAATTTAACTTTTTTCTTTTTTCAACTAAATTGTCATAATACGATGAAGTCAAATGCCCAATATTCATACTAATGTTGTGTTTATAGGCAATAAGAACTTGAAAACCTATGGAATATGACAAAGTATTTGTGTAAAGAGATATCAACATTTACATCAATTTAAATCGCATTTTTTTTTTTAAATCAAAAATATATTCAAATAATAATCCATTTTTTTTTTAATATTTGGAAGTGTTTATAGAAATATTTTCCAGGGGCTCTATTTCATAACTTCTTTTTTCTTTTGTTAAAAAGACATAATGCCATCAAATCAAATGCCCAATATTCAAACTAATGTCATGTTTATAAGCAATAAGAACATGAATAGACGTATGGAATATGACAAAGTATTTGTGTAAAGAGATATAAACATTTACATCAATTCAAATCACATTTATTTTTTTTCATATTTTTTAAATAAAAAATATATTCAAATAATAATTTTTTATTTTATTTTATTTTATTTTATGGGGGCTTTATTTCATAACATCTTTGGTTTATAGATATTGGGTTTGAGGGGTATCAAATTTACTATATTCACTTAAATTTATATCTTGTATAATTTTTTTTTAATAAAATATTTGAGTGACATTACGTCTAATGAGAATGAAATTTTATGAACAATTTAACACTCTATTAACTTTTTAAGTAAACTAAAGCCTCACTAATTTTTTATCAACCTTTTTCAATTTAAAAACACACTAAATAAGTTACACAACTTTTCTCTCAACTTTTTTTAATAAAACAAAGCTTTCAAATAATACTCAACATTTTTTCCATTAGGGAAGGTATGTGCGAGAGGGGTACTTTACGACCCTAGAGGAAATCATGAACTGAACTTTTATTGGAATATTGGTATCACCTCTAATAACAAGGTTGAAGCATATGTGGTATATCAAGGGGTGCAATTGGCAAAGCAAAGATAAATATCCGATTTGAACATAGTTGGTGACTCCAAAAATACAATTAGATACTTTGTGTTAGGCTCTTCCCTGAAAGACATAGGATTGAAAAACCTGATTGAGCGTATAAGGCACTTCTTGCTTGGTATCAAGGTTCAATTCTACCATATCTGTCGACATCATAACTTAGAAGCGGATGCAATGGAAAACAGAGCCATCAACTTGGCCCCTGGTCTTTTGGGGGTTGAAGGAGTAAAGAGTATAGTTAACCCCCCATAGCTATGACGTTGCTTATGGGTAGGGTCCACCTTGAACAAGTGGAATACCATTTCTTCCACGTGGTGGTAGCATGCATATGCTATTAGCTGGTCGTGTCGAGAAGTTCATTCATAGGAGAGTTTTAATTAAGTTTAGTGGGAGATCAATGTTGGCTCGTGGGTGGTATTGCCGAAATCAGAAGATGGTGTGATCTTGGTCTATTTTTGTTCCCAATTCGTTGGATTTGGCTCTAGAGAGGGGTATTGCAATTATGGGAGTTTGTGGAACATAAGGGAATGTACAGTTGACATCAACAATATCTTGATTTCGCATGGCCACCTTGTGGGACGTTATCTGGATATGGATTTGAAGGTACAAAGTGTTTGTATTACTCATTCATGAATTGATTACCTCACTATTTATGAAGAAAGTGAAGTCTTGTTGGATATTTTGTGTCTTGGATTTCTTGATGTTAGATTGGGGATTTGTTTGGGTTGCACTGTCTCTAGCTTGGTTCTACTAGGAAGTCAATTCTCGGTAGCTCCCTTGGTGCATTCCATTTTTCCGAGGGTTGATCGTTCTTTAGAAGTTTTAGTTCTCCTCAATCTGGTGACTATTTCTGGTGAATTCTTTAATGAAGTAAGCATGCATTTTCGAGAAGCTTCTCCACAAGGGGAGCCATATTTTTCATTCTTAGGTGCTCTGCGTGCTCATTTGCTAGCCAGTTTGGGAAATTGGAGCACTATGGATCCAGAGAACAATGGTTGGAAGGACGCGAAGGATGTGGAGGTAACTGAGTTTGAGGACAGACAATGATTGGTCATTCAGGTCAATTCACCTAGTTCAACTCTTATATTTGTATTAGATACTTTGGTTCAACATAGATATATGATTGGCCAACTTCAGGATGAAGTGGACACTTTGAGAAGTCAATAAGAATCATTGAAACATCAACTGGTTCCGAGGGATGCGACTTCTGGTATTTCTCTCCCCGGCGAGATGGTAGAAGGCATGGCAACTCCAGAGATGACGCGTATTCTAGACTTAAACGTCCCAGTGGAGCCTGTTGAGGACATGGACAAGTTAGACAATCACAGTAGGCATACTTAAGATCCAATCATTTGAGTATGTATTGTTTTTTCAGTTTGTATAAACGATATGTTTTACCGAATATATTCAGTACAGAATAGTAGAAGTATTAGATTTTGGATAAAGCTCAGTAGAAGGTCTGAATTTTGGTTGCTAAAAGCTCTGCCAGAGCTAGAATTTTGCTATGATATTTGGCTCTCAGTTTGTACTAAGTGGTTTTGACCACGCCTTTTTAATGAATAAAATCCACCAGATTCTGTGAAAAAAAACATTTTTTCCATTGATTTTATAGTAGGGAATGCTCCTAAAAGTGCAAAACATCTTTAAAGAGCATATATTTTTCCAATTGATATTAACTTATCAAATTTGATCATGGATTTGCAAATTGCATTGTATCTATAAATTTACAATGAAAGATACAACTTTAGTGTGAATTTCTCTTATAGATTGAACAAAAATATATAAACATAATTGAAGGCAATAATTGCAAATTTTGAATTTTCTTTCATAGATACAAAATATTTTATTATTATGATAAATACATAGTTACACACTTGATATCTATAACATCACAATTTTAATCGCTACTATAAAATATGGCATGCTACATTTCACTTCTATCGCCACCTTTAAAAAAAGAATTAAATAAGCTTAACAAGATATGATTTTGGAATTGATGTTGGAGATTTGTACCCCTTTCTTCTTTTCAAAATAAATATGTACTTATCATTACTCTATTGTTTGGCAATGTGGCTTTCATTTCTTACACTGGAACAATGCCATCTCCTCTAACCAGATAATAACACCATCTTAAACTAAGTTATACATTTCCTATTGTTCATCCTTTATACTAGGGACTCAATCACAATGACTACTTTGACCTTTTCCCAAGAACACTTACCTTAACATGTTTCCCTTCTATGAGTAAAAGCTTAATTCTTTTTAATTCTCTTTCCCAAGTATTGTAAAACTTCAAACCACCACATCAACCACACCCACTAGAATATCTAATGATAACTTTGTTTACTCTTGTAATCGCTTCAACTTCAAATAAAAACCATGACATTTCCACCTTTTACATCTTATGTTTCTCTTCTTGCGATATCTCTCACCCTTTCTGTCATTGTTGCAATGCAATCTTCTATTGCTTACTGAAATACTTGGATTTATGAGTACATATTTAACAACAAACACAAGTGCTCGAAAGACCCATTTAATAAACAACATTGTGATACACATAATCTCTAACTATCGTCCAAATAAATACAAGTGGATGAGCAAGATAAATGACTTTGACTTTACATAACTATGTCAATACAGGTGGACAACAAAAATAATGGCATTGACCTTACAAAATTATGTCACACGACTATGTTAAGGGAGCTCAATACATCCTAATATTTCATTTATCTTAATTGCAATACTACAATACTCCTATCAATACTTTTCTTAATTTTTTTTTTCTAGGTTACTTACAAAGCCCTGAAAACCGTGCTTCCCCTCATTTCGAGGAGAACCAAAATTTAGGGCACAAGTGTCCAATCAACAACATAACCAAAATTAAATGTGGGTAGGGAAGATAACAATAATTCCTTTCAACCACTCAACCTAAACCCAATTGATTACCTTTCTTAAAAAAACTTATTATTAATTTGAATACATTTAACATCTATATATTTATATATATATATTTATATTTTAGAATTGTTTTTACTACATAAATATCTTACTTTATTAACAACTTGATTTATCTTTCTTCTTAATTTTTCAAATTTATTATATTTAAAAAACTTCACGGATAACAAGGCGACTTTTTCTCTTATAAGCTGTAATGCATCTAACTCTTCCATTAATTCTTATTAGCCGGTAGAGTTCTACCTCGGAAAGAAAGGGGAGTCTCCACGAGACCTTTGCCTAATTTAGTTATTTTTTCCAAAAATGATGTGAAAGTGGCAAGGGAAAACCCAGAGACTGACAACAGGAATAGCTAGTTACATTTTTAGCGAGCAAAGGCAGGCAAGCAGAGGTTACATTTTTACCGAGCAAAGGCAGGCAAGCAGAGGAGAAATGGGTGACGAGCCAGGCAAGCGAGCGAAAATGTCGAAGAGGATGAAGATAATTCCATTGCTGATTATGGGGTGTGGAGGAGTTGGTCGGCAACTCATTCACCACATTGTCAACACGAGAGAGTTGCATGCCTCTCAGGTTCTGTCACCTCACCTCCTCCAGTCATTAGCTTTACATTTTTGTGTTGGCGATATGAACAATTAGTTGATTGATGCTCGCTCGCTCTCTCTCTCCTTTCTTTAGCATTACAGGGTGGAGGGGTTGTCTCCTTTCTTAGACGACCTGTACAAGATCTTAACAATTCAATCCGCGAACATGTTGGGACTCCAGAAAGTAGAACTTGCTCCTTCTAGAAATATATCAACAAAGATCTCGACTTTCAGGACTATAATCATGTTCGCAAGTAACCACACAAATAGTTTAAAAGATATTATGTAATCTTAATACTAGAGAGATTGAGTCATAAAACCATTTTAATAGCAGACATTCTAAATATTTTTTTTAGATAATTTGCAAGGCTAGACCATCAAAATCAATAATCTTCAACTCATCACTCTAATCAAAGTGAATAAAAATCCTCTTTGCATCATTGTCTTACTGGATCAACTGAAGTTACTGGGAAGTAAAACATGATGCAGCTTCGTAACTAAGCCGAACATCAAAGACGGCTTTGTAAAGAGATTTTACCATGACTAGGAGTGTTAACAGTCGAACTATTCAAGGCCAACACTGCGTTGAGTCAACCATGTGGGGTGCGTAATACCCCAACTTGGACAATTTTGGCATTTTGATACAGTGATTTGACAAATTTTGGCTATGTAATCATTCGACATTTAAACTAATGAGAACTCTCCATTATCAGATGTACGATTTTCTAGAAATACTTATCTATTGTTATGTTATCGACTTTGGGGGAAAGCCCTAGATTTTGTTTTTGTATTGTTATGTTATCGACTTTGGGGGAAAGCCCTAGATTTTGTTTTTGAAAAGTGGGGCAGTTCTTAATCTTAACATTCGCAAACGCTGAATGAGTCAAAGGGGGGTTCATGGAATCTGACCAGACGGACAAGTACAGACTTACCCTTATCCATCTTGTAACCACGGATACCCAAAGGGTAAAGGAAAATATTGAGAAATGCTTGAGCTTTGAATACTGTTCGTGCAATAATCTGCTCAAACACTTTTTGTTAGAGCCCACTTGCCTTATTGAAATTCGATATCTATCAAAAGTTAAAACCCATCTCAAGCAACAAGGGAGAGGCATCCATCCATCCTGACATCCAGATATCCACGTGCTTTGTAGATGTAAGCAACAGAAGACGTGGCTTGTAATAAGTCTTCAAGACGCAACGTTTCCATTGGGAACAAAGATGTGTGAAATGTAGTACTATGTCTTGCCACTCTAACAGAGTAAGAAATGTGATTTTGAGAGTGTGATGGATTAAGTCAGTATCTACTCCTGAGAAAGGATAGACAAGAAAAAAGGTTGTCCAAACTTCTTGTTGAAGGTTTGTTGGTTATCAAGCATGAAACTGTCTGTGAGGGCTGATTGGCCATAGACCTAAAACTTTGTGTGCGGATTGCACCTGGAAAATTGGACCTCCATTAATGTGGCAGTAGTGATTCCTTTGTTATCATGTGTCGACTCCTCATGTCTATGATCTATCCCAACAGATCTATTTGAGACATTGAGAACAAAGAATTGACATATCTATCCATGGTGACTTAGTAGCTAGTAGCTAAGTTTGTTGATGATTGACCTGCCCATATGACAAAAGGAATCTAGCAGGGAGTAAATCCCCTCAACATGTGTCGACTCCTCATGTCTATGATCTATCCCAACAGATCTATTTGAGACATTGAGAACAAAGAATTGACATATCTATCCATGGTGACTTAGTAGCTAGTAGCTAAGTTTGTTGATGATTGACCTGCCCATATGACAAAAGGAATCTAGCAGGGAGTAAATCCCCTCAATAGTGGTAGTTGAAAGGAAGTCGAGTCAGAGATCCACATAGATGAAGTTGGAGTGATAGAGGAAGTTGGTGAGAACACTCATTATCTTGTTGTTCCGAAGGATAATTTGGTAGCTTGAATTGAAGATGAGGAATAACATTCCAAGCAGAAGGGTGCATCTATTCTTGTTCCATCCATTGCATGATGGACTATCTAGCCAATTATAGAATCTTGAAGTAGAGGTACGATATTATGGTTGTCGGTTTTATGTGTGCTTTCCAAAAGAGCACCTAAAACTGTTGCACCTTGGACTCTATTGAATAGAAAGAGTAGAGTCAATGTAGCCTATTCATTGTCTGTTACATGCGAAAGTTAGCTACCAGGGGGAGTAGTAGTACTTGGTACATGGATTACTCTAAAGAGGGCCCAAATACGAGCTCAATGAAACCTTCTGAAGAACAACATCTTGAGCAACAATGTGCATCTCAAGACATATAATAATAGGTCCTTGAATAGGTACAACATCATACTTCGCATGTTGCGAAGCTAAACACCCCACTAGCATTTTCTTGCTCAAGGATTAACCTTTAGAGATTATAAGTTCAAGTTCTTTAGCTTATCTCAAATCAAATCAAGGAAAAGGTCGAGAAAATTGTAACCCCCACCAAGACAAGGTCTAGGGTACATTATGGGTCGACTAAGTCGAGTCAAGTCATCAATACTTAGTTGACTAGATTGGATAGTCAAATTGTCATCCTTCCAGTGAATGGATTGGTGATTCTAATTGTGCTCATTATATGGCTAGGGAGGCTTCATTGTGTAATGCCTTAGATACTGACAAAAATTGCAATTGCACTCTCTATTTGTGCTACTAGTGTTATTAAAGTTGAAAATGGTGTCATAGAAGATGTTCATCATGTACCAAATCTAATTGAAAATTTGCTCTTTGTCTACTAGATGACCCAAATTAGTAAGAAGATTGAATTTTGGCCCAACCATTTGGTTATGAAAGATATTAAGAACAAATTTAATGTTGTAGCTATTGGATATGTTGATTTTGATGAGAAACTGTATAATTTCTCTATTTGGATATGTTAGGAGTAGTTTTGGCCGAGCTTGGTCAAGCAACTAGACTACTATCAAGAGGCTTTTCCCCTCGATCTCTAATGTTAGGAGAGATAGTTTACTTCGCTCCAGAGTTCCTTCTAAGATTGTACAACCATGGCCCCTCAACCCTTGGTACTCTCCAGATGATGTCATTTGGATTTGCATTGGTTCCTTCATAGTGATAGGTGGAGACAAGGATACCTGTACCTCTTCCACTTCTACTTTATTTCCAATTATAATTTAGATGTTGAGCTAGGCCTTCTTAGGGCTTCTCTCCTCTGGTTTACCTAGATCTTGCTACTCTCTCTTTTATGGTCACTTGTATCTCTTCCTTTTTGGTTAACATTTTAGCATCTAGGAGTGTTATGGACACTTCCATAGTCTATTGACCACTGATTGTATTCTCTAGTCTTGTTGACCTTTTCTTGGTCATTGTCGACATTAATAAAATTATCTTATCTTATCTAAGTTTATTGGATTTGATTTTGCAAATATTTTCATGCTTTTGTTGCTCATATTGATTGAGTGAGTTGTTTGTGCCATGAAAGATTGGGTCACTTGAACTTTTGCGGTTTGCAATTGATAAGCAAGTTGAATATGTTTCATGGCTTTTCTTTTGTAGCTTTGAAGGATGGTGTTTGTGAAGGATGCATTCTTGGCAATCATCATAGAGAAAAGTTTGAGAAGGGCAAATCATGGTGTGCAACAACTCAACTATAACTTGTCCACAATGACTTATGTGGTCCAATGGACAAACATCCCTATTCGGTGCAAAATATATTTTGACCTTCATTGATGATTTTTCTAGGCATATATGGGTTACTTCCTGAAATGGAAAAATCTAGTGCTACAAAACTTCAATGGATTCAAAACTATTGTTGGAAATCAATGTGGTGAATCTACTAAGACTTGTAGGAATGATAATAGTGGTGAATATGTAAACCATTCCTTTGATGAATTTTTCACCAAGTTTGGCATTATTTGTCAATGCATTATACTGTATACCCCTCAACAAAATAGTGTCATCAAAAGGAAGAATTGAAATCTTGTTGAGATGGTTACGTGCATGCTTCACGCAAAAGGGATGAACTATAAATTTGGGTAGAGGTGGTGGTTTGTCCATCATATATCCTAAACCTCATTCCTACCAAGGCTATTAGGAATGTAACTCCTGAAGAAGTTTGAAGCGACCGTGTTATCACCCAATCTAACACCCTTGTGCAAAGCCTATCACAAGGTGCAAGACAAGTGTAACTATTGGAAGTACTTGCCATTGTTACCTTAGCAGTTACTTCCCTCATTTTATTGAAGGATGAAATCCAACACAAGGGAGGCTTCCCTAGCAACCTCAAGGAATCCTATTGCAAGGCAAGTCAACTCTACGGCTTCCTATATTGGTTACTTAATCACACCACCACTTAGGTCAAGGTTGTCAAAGCAAGTATAAGGTGGTTAGTGAAGTAGTTTCCAGATTTGCATAAATGAAATATCCAAGGCAATAGATGATGTCAAGTAAGTCAAAACAAGTCAAGGATATGTTCCAAGTACTACAAATCAAAGAGGAAACTATGGCTGTCATAAAACTTGTATTTTAAGATGATTACTTCAGCATTAAGACAAGTTACACCAACAAAAATATAACAGCCCTTAAAACCAACAGACATGCAATGGAAGAGGGCTGAAAATGCAAGCTAAAACTAGGTTTTAGGTAACAAATCCTTGCTGAAATGTAAATGTCAAATAAGGGATTTCCAACATTCCACGAATCCTTTTTACTTTTCGTAAGATATAGGCCATACTAGTGCTCAGGTTGGTTCTATCATTGCTAGGTTTTGGGAAATCTTGGGGTAGATCGCCAGCATACACCTGGGGCTCTTCAAGCTTTACCCTTGAGTCCTCACTTGTTTGGCCCAAGCATTCAATCCTAGGCTTCCTCATGTCTTGATTTTCTTGGATTTGATTTGGTGTGAACAAGGTAAATATGGAATCTACATAATT
>CBVK0101428713.1:0-10466 GCA_900067695.1 Picea abies
CTTGTGAAAGAAGCTCTTCAGAGGAAACAAATAGAGTGGGGTTTCTTTTTTTTCTGGAATGAGTTTCAAACAGAAAAACCTCCAGAAGCCAAGAAAACCAGAGGCAGAAAAGATCCTACTCCCAAGAGTAGTCACAGGAGGAGGAAAGGAATATCAATGCCCAGTGATTCTATAAAGACACCACCTAGCAAGAAGGGAGGAATAAATAGGAAATTACAGTTTGAAGAAAAAAGCCCTGTCACAGGAAAAAGCATCCTCAATCTACCTTATAGTGACTTTGATTCAGAACAGGGGATGGAAAAAACATAGGATAACTTACAAATCAAACAGGATGCAAAAGTGAAGATAAATCCACCTCCATCAAATCCTCCAAAGACTCACAGGAAACCAAAAGCAGAAGCCTCATCAAGCAGGCGTCAGAAAGGTAAGACCAAGAAGATCAATAATATTCTGCGAGAGATTTATGAGATGGAAGTATTGGAGAGGGTAATCAAAAAAGAAAACACAGACCTCACTGAGATAAAGAAGTTGGAATCACCAAAGGAGGAACAAACCGGGTTAGACACTTTGGCTAATCTAGCCACAACCATAATAGATGCGCCAGAACTCCCTACACGGCCAACAAAGGTTCGTAGGTCTGCACGAACCAAGACTGCAACATCTAACAAAGCTTGAGCAGGAAAACGAGGAGTAAAGTTAAACATTTTTGCAATTTTGAAAGGTCTTCAAAGTGCAACATTCGGTGGTTTAGGTGAGCCCCACTGTGCTCATTAACCACCGAAATAGGCGCTTTCGGTGGATAACTCACCCAGGAACTGTTCCAGTCAACCACCGAAAGCCTGTGTGTCCAGAATTGAATGAGTTTTTACACAGATCCAGGATTTTTGATATGAAAAGATCCAAGACCTTCTTGAATGAATGATTGATGAATTATCAAGTTCATCCCAACAGCTATTTTTGACAAAGCATGGAGAAAAAAAGTATTTCAAAGGCCTATGGACACTTTCATTTGGACCGAAAAGTAGGATACTTTGCCACATCAGCCAACTCGACTTGGTCTCCATTGGAGAATGATCATTTAGCCTTGGAAGGCTGTTCTACACTTCACCAATAGTCAATAGAGACAAATCTGGGATTGGCCTCATTTTGAGGAAACATCCCACTTCTTTTGCAATAGATTTTGACTAGCTATTTTTAGTTGATTTGATCCATGTTTTGAGGATCTTGAAAACTACTTTGTAATGTTATAAATATTAGAATAGAATATGAACTAAGGGTTCGATTTTGAGTGCTACGATGTTGCCACTGCAATGAAAAGACTTATTCTTATTTTATAAAAAATTTCAAGCTTCCTTCAGTTGTGTAGTCAGATTCTTCTCCTCTATTCTCTGATAGCTTATGAGTGAAAGTTCTTTGTTGATGCTCATTCAATTTGCAGTGACTGTCATCTCACTGATTGATTGCTTTAGCTGATAATCATAAGTTATTTCTTGGTTATTAAACCCATTGTGCTTGTTGGTATGAAGTATAATCTAGTTCAATAGCTATTTTCTTCCCCATTTAATCAAACCTTGTCTGACTGCATTGCTAGAAGGCCTTGTGAGATTTTGTATTCCTAGACAGTCTTGAAAACTCAGTCCAGTCCCTAGATATTCATCTTGATCCAAAAACCACACCAAATATTAAGAAAATATTTCCAAAAAGAGTTAGTTACCAGGCATCTCTGAGTTACAGCCTAGGAGAGTTTCCTGGAGTGATAACAAATTGGCGCCGTTGCCGGGGAGAGGAGATCAAAGCTCAGCTTCTCTGGGAGACAACATAGATCTAGTTCTTGATGATAGACAAGAAATAGACACTATCAGGTTGTACATTTTCTATTTGGTGACTCCATTGAAACGAAGTGGCTCCCAAAAGAGCTCACACCAGGGAAAACCCAGAAGGCCCATTGACGACATCAGTTCCTGGTCCAGAGAAAATCATCAGCAAGAGCAAAGCTTTACAAAGACAGGCTTCTAGATCTGCAAGTGCAATTGATTTAGGTATTCCATCTGATACTCGTTCTTTCATATCTGAAAATTCTTTGGTCGAATCCCCTGCTGAAACTCAAAATTCCCAAGAAATAAGAAATCCATCTCAAATTTCTAAAGTAGAAGAACCTTCTTTTTCTTCTAATATTACTGATTCTGTCCTTGAGGTTGACATTTCATCCCATCCAAAATAATTGAATACTGAATCCTCCCCACAGAACGAAGATTCCTCCTCATCTCCTTTAGATTCATCACCGAGCAAACCATCAAAAAGTGTTTTACACACTTACACCAATCTGCCTGTTCTTGAAGAAATTCTCCATGATCTGTCCTCTAAAGGAGAAGAAAATTTAGCATTGTTGCTTGGCCAATTTTATAAAGCCTCTTACTTTCCATCTTTTTCTGAAACTTCTGCTCAGGGTGAAATAAGACAGCTAGTCTTTTCCAACTCAGGCAACTCATCTCCTCCATCCTCTCCTACGAGTTCCTCATCTCCTCCATTATCTCCTGCAAGTTCCTCGTCTGTATCAATCACCAAGACTGCCATGGCTGCCCCTTTGACCAGAATGGAACAGATCTTGGCAAACAGATATGCCCCACTTGTCTTGCCAAACCCCCTGTCTGCCATGCCAACAGGTGACTACCAGAAATATATGTTGAAGTTTACAGGAGCAGGGGAGTATACAGCTGAAGAACATATTGAATCATTTTATGCTTATGCAGAAAACATAAATATCTCAGAAGAAGATGTGTGGACCAGAGTTTTTGTGCAGAGTTTGGATGGCCAAGCCTGAAAGTGGTTCAAAGAGCTACCAGCAAATTCAATCACTGGCATTGAACAACTAGATGAGGTTTTCCTGAAACATTGGGGAGAAAGAAGAGATATGTTATACTACATTTCTGAATTTGGAAATTTGAAGAGAGGAGATGGAGAATCGGTCTCGGATTTTATTAAGAGATTCAATAAAATGTTTGGTAAGATCCCGGCAGAGATTAAACCAAGTGATGCATCAGCAAAGATCACATTCTCTGTTGCCTTCGATGCAGACTTTTGTCTTATCCTTAGAGAAATATGATCAACCACACTTGCTTTAATGCAAGATGCTGCTCTTGAGGTTGAGTCTAACATTACAGCATCACAGAAGCTTAAAGGAAGGTCTGAGAAGAAGAAGGTTGCTTCTTAGCCATCCTCTTCGTCTAATAGTAAAATGGAAAAAATGGCCAAGATGTTGGAAAGTCTGAAATCTGAAATGTCCAAGTTGAAGATCCAAAATCAGCAACCAGCAAAAGCAAAAGAGCCAAATACTTTTGCCCCCAGAAATCCAAATGCTTTTCCTTATAGAAGGAATAACCCACAAGTTCAGATTCTTCAAAGAGATAGAAATCCAGCTGATGAGCAGAGGATCAGACCACCTCTTCAAAATGCAGTGTTGGATGAAGAGCAACAACCATCTCTTGATGAAATTGAAGATGCTGATGAAATAAACTGTTTTGGTGATGATAATGAGTCTTCATTTTTGACACAGGTAGACTATGAAGAGGCCCTGATGGATCAGCAAATTCAAGAAGCAAGTGTAGAGGAAGCTATCTACTTGAAAAATGATCAGAAAGGCTACAACTTAAGATCCAAGAGTGCTGGTCCAAAAACACCCATTGTTGCCCCTGCAAAGAACAAAGAAGATACTGCTCTTGTGAAAAGTAAAGAGGTTGCTGCCAATCAGCCTCCAGCTCTGAAAAAGCCAACTCTTCCTTCAACAAAGAAACAAAAGAAACCAACTTAGATCCTAGCCAAGGAACAAGTCAGTCTTAAGGCTCCTTCCAGTGAGGTAAAACTTTCAGACAGACCATACCTCTCTTTCAATTTTGAATCTGAAATTCAAAAGGTTAAGATACCCATGCCTTTAACTGAACTCATGAAGAATGAAGCCTTTAAAGCAGCCATCTTAAAGTCTCTTGAGCCTAAGAACTCTTCGTCAGATGATGTCGTCAATCTACAAGATGATAAGCCTAAAGTGACCATAGGGCCCATGATAGAAGACTGTGACAATTCTTGTCCACCATTTTACATATCCTTAAATTTTCATGACAAAATCCTTCACAATTGTTTGCTTGATTCTGGGGCATCACATAATCTTATGCCAAAGGCTGTGATGGATGAGATTGGTCTCGAAGTCACTAAACCATATCAATACCTTTTCTCCTTTGACTCTAGAAAGGTCAGATGTCTTGGCCTCATCAAAGACATGGTCATAAACCTTGCTCAGCTACCAATGAGGAGCATGGTTATGGACGTGGTGGTTGCTGATATTCCACCTAAGTTTGGGCTGCTGTTGTCTCGTTCATGGGGAAAGAGATTAGGAGGTACATTACAGATGGATCTGTCCTATGCTACGATTCCAATGTTTGGTGGGGAGATGAAAAGACTTTACAGGGAAAACCAGCTTGCTTATATCATCAGTGATGGAAAGAATTTCGTCAATCATCCTATCTATGTTGTGGATATGGATTTTGGTTCATGCATCCTTCAGATTGATGATGGTCAAGCAACTCCTATGCAGCTGGTGAAGCCTATTGAACAATAGGCTGAAAGTGAAAACATTGCAGTCTGGACTATGTACTTCGATGGGGTGTGCACTAGAGACTCAGCAGGTGCCGGAGTAGTGTTGATCTCTCCTTCAAAGGAGACCATATCCTTGTCCTTCAAACTCGACTTCAAAACTACTAACAACATAGCAGAGTATAAGGCTCTGCTGTTGGGATTAAATTCAGCTAAAGAGATGGGAATAAAAGGGTTGAAAGTATTGGGAGATGCAAACCTCATCGTGCAATAGGTAAACAACACCTTTCAGGCTAAGCATGTTAGGTTAAAAGCTTATAGAGACGAGGTATGGAAGCTGTGTGATTCTTTTTCTATTTTTGAAATTTCATACATACCAAGGGATATGAATCAGCTCACTGATTCTCTTGCTATTTCATCCAGCACATTCATTCCACCCATGCCCCCTAAGCTCAGCTATGAAATTCAAGTAAAATACCGACCCTCCTTACCTGATAATGTCAAATATTGGAAAGTTTTTTAAGATGACGAGGAACTCAGTAGATTTCTCCAAGTGGTAGATGAGTTTTCTGATCTACACATTGATCAGCAGAACCTTGATGAAGAAGAATCACAGGAACCTGAGCTAAAGAAGAAGTTGGGCCAGCATGATATCGTTCAGTTACCAAACAACTACATACCTCAAGGTTTGGTACCCCTGGAGAGGCTGTTCAATCAGAATGATGTCCCTTATCAGCCAGACAAAAAGGAAAAAGATCCTGCTGTTCAAGAGCATAACATAGGAGGTAAAATCCAGCCCAAGTTTATCAATTTGTCTTCTGAATTGACTACTGATGAGAAGTCAAAATACTGTAGTTTTTTGAAGGAATTTTTCGATGTGTTTGCTTGGAAATATAGTGATTTAAAGACTTATGATCCTGATATTATTCAGCATAAAATCCCTCTTGAAAAAGACACTATTCCTTTCAAGCAAAAACTTAGGCCTATCAATCCTCTCCTGCTGCTAGTGATTGAGAGAGAAATTAAAAAAATCTTAGATGCCAAGATCATAGTTCCCTTGAGATATTCAAAATGAATTGCCAATCTAGTGATCGTGAGGAAGAAGAATGGTGAAGTCAGGTTGTGTGTAGACTTCAGAAACTTAAACAAATGCTCTAAGAAGGACAACTATCCTCTCCCTAAGATGGAACACCTGCTGCAGAGGATTTCAGGGGCCAAGGTCATGTCCTTTCTTGACGACTTTTCCGGTTACAATCAGGTGGTTGTTCATCCAGATGATCAGGAGAAGACTGCGTTTACCACTCCTTGCAGGACCTTTATGTACTCCAAGATGCCCTTTGGATTAATGAACGCGGGGGCCACATTCCAAAGGGCCATGGATATAGCATTTGTGGGAGAAAAGGACAAATTTGTCCTCATATACCTTGATGATATTACAGTGTATTCCAACAGCCATGAGGAGCATCTGAAACATCTGAAAAGAGTATTCTTAAAGTGCAGATAGTTTGGGATTTCACTGAATCCCAAGAAATCCTAGTTTGCTCTAAGAAAGGGTAAACTCTTGGGTCACATCGTCTCGACCGAGGGTGTAATGATTGATCCAACATGAGTGGAGGCAATCCAAAAGCTGTCCTTGCCAAGGTCAAAGAAGGACATTCAGTCACTGCTCGGTAAGATTAATTTTGTCAGAAGGTTTGTGCCCAACTTTGCTGAATTAGTCAAACATATAATGTGCATGCTGAAAAAAGGGGCTGAGGTAAAATGGACAGACAGTGCGAGAAACTCTTTTCAGGATATCAAGCAAGTGATCATTGAATCTCCGATTCTGATCATCCCAAATTACAGTAAGACTTTCTACATCTTTTCTTTTGCTTCTTATGACACAGTTGCAGCAGTCCTGCTTCAGAAAGACAATGAAGATTTTGATCATACCGTGGCATTCTTCAGCAAGACACTAAGGGATGCGAAACTAAGGTATGACCCTATCGAGAAACAAGCTTATGCGCTCATTAAAGCTTTGAAGTCATTTAGAATTTATATTCTTCACTCAAAGGTCATCGCATATGTCCCCTCATCTTTGGTAAAAGATGTTTTGACTCAGCCGGATATTGACGAAAAGAGGGCGAGATGGATTGCAAAAATGATTGAGTTCAATATTGAAGTAAAGCCCACCAAGATGGTAAAAGGCCAGGGCCTTGCCAAGCTCTTAGTAGAGGAAAATCATAAGCTGTTGGATATTAATTTCATAGCATAAATTTCAGACAATTCACAGACAGAGTCGGCAGCAGAAGGGCAGCATGACAGTCAGCAAGTGGCAGAGCATTTGGCTTCCTGCGAATGGTATGCTGGCATCATACATTTTTTGCAAAAGCTTGAAGTTCCTCCTGAACTCAGTTTGACTCAAGCTCGGGCTCTCAAGCTCAGGGCTATCAAATTCTGCATTTATAATAATCAGTTGTATTAGAGGGACCCTGCTGGGTTGCTTCTCAGGTGTTTGGATAAGGAAGAGGCTGTCGAGGTAACACATTAGTTTCATTCGGTTGTCTGTGGTGGTCATCACTACTGGAAGACTACTGCCCATAAGATCCTGAGGGCCAGATACTATTGGCCTTTCCTCTTCGCAAACGTGTGCACATTTGTGAAATCCTGTGACAAATGCCAAAGATTTACCGGTAAGCAGCAGCTGAAATCTTTACCCCTGAGGCCTATTGTGGTAAATGGCCCTTTCCAGCAGTGGGGTTTGGATTTTATCGGTGAAATAAATCCTTCATCCAGTGGTCAGCACAAGTGGATTTTGGTAGCCACCGATTACTTCACGAAGTGGATAGAGGCGATCCCCACCCCGAATGCTACTCACCAGGTAGTCATGAAGTTCCTCTATGAAAATATTTTGAGCAGATTTGGATGTCCCAAGAGGTTGGTGGCAGATAATGCAGCAGTGTTTAAATCAGAAGCATTGGTGGACATGTGTGAATCAATGGGCATCCAGCTCATACATCTGACTCCCTACTATCCTCAAGGTAATGGCTTGGCTGAATCGTCAAATAAGAGCTTAATCAAAATCATAAGAAAACTGTTAGAGGAAAATAAAAGGAATTGGGATTCCAAACTAAAATTTGCTCTATGGGCAGACAGAGTAATTGTTAAAAAATCCATAGGAACTTCCCCATTCAAGTTGGTTTATGGGACTGATGTTATCTTTCCTGTTCAGTTAGTGTTTCCTGTGGCTAAGTTCTTTCAGGAAGAGAAGACTGACAAAAATGACATGGTAAGAAGGATGTTGGACTTAGTGGAACTGCAGCAAGCTCACGAACAGTTAGTGGACAAATCAGAAGCACATCAGATTCAGATCAAAAAGACATTTGACAGAAAGGCGAAGGTGGACAGTTTTCAAATCGGTGACTGGGTTCTAAAGTGGGATGCTCTTAGACAGAAAAAAGGCAAGCATGGCAAATTCGATTCCTTGTGGACAGGCCCTTTTATGATCACTCAGGTGCAAAACAATAACACTTTCATTCTGCGGAATCTGGAGGGTGAGGAAGTGTTCAGTGGCCCGGTAAACGGGCAGTTTCTAAAACTTTATTTCATCTAAGGTTGAAAAGCCTAGACATTGTAAATAGTCTTAGTTTTTATTTTTCAATAACTCCATGCCCAATGGAACACTAGCAGATAGTTTAGTTTTTAGGTTCTTTTCCAGGAAAGGCATTGATTCTATGGTTCTTGAAACCTCACAGGGAGGTGTTCATCCCCAATAGGAGCCAGTGTTAACTCCTCAAATACATCAGTAGATTTGTTTTGATTTTTAGATGATAGGTTGGTTCCTACATTTGATTTCTAAATTTCTATCAATAGGTTAGAGAGTCTGTACTTCCAAAATAATCTCAAAAGTCATGTTGATTTTGGTTCAGTCAAGAAGAAAGCGAAATATCAGGTTTCAGTGGTTTAGGCGAGCCTCCAGCGTGCTCATTAACCACCGAAAGTGTTCATCTTCGGCAGAAAAGGGGTCGAGGCAGAAGGCATGCAACCACCGAAAGTATTTGAACGGGAAAAAAGAAAGCTCGTGCTTTCGCATGAGACAGATGTCAAAAATCATTACAATGATGAGGAATACAACCGCCGAAAGCTCGCATCGTGGGAGATGATGCTCATTCGTGGTGTTCACCCAAAAGGTTCGAAGCACCTGCATATTATCCATTGCATTAATCATTTCAAATCCACGCAGAGTGGTTATTGACAGGTATGATTGTACGGGGTTCCCTCCATTTCAATGGTAAGTACGCCAATCATCATTACCAGATCTTTCCTTCATCTATAAACTCAATGAGTTACAATGAATCCCGAATATCACTGAAGATAATCACAAGTCCGTGATCTTATCAGTAAAACATATTTTCAAAATTACGATCCCGCGTTCTCTGGTGATTGTCGAAGTGTCTCCAAGTTCAGCAGGCATCCCGAGTCAAAGAAATCTAGGCGGGTTATCAGGTAAGATCGGAAACCGTTCTCTTTCAAAGTTTCAGCAATTCAATTGCCCCCGAAAAGCTGAAGTTTCGGCATCTCTCAGCTAGATTGTCATTCGAGTTTGGGATAGTGTTTTAGTGAGTTCATTAATCATATGCTTTGTCATCCGATTTCACTAGCTTTTTGCATTAGTGGTATCGACTGTATTCCTACTTCCCAGAACCATTACCTTCCGAACATTTTTATCCCTCACAGTTTCAGGTGCAGTCGGTATTGAGTCATGTCAAAAGTAAGTCCTGCTTTGAGGTCCGAGGTGGATGGCATGTGGTATTTTGAAGATCATTCAGAGGTCACAAAGTGTTTCAAACAGGTCAGAGTTTTCACATATTGTGAAAAATTGACAACCTTTCACCAACAAGTTGTTGAAGCATTTGCCCTCTCATGCGATGGAAGGATTGCTAGAATAGGCAGAGAGGATTTCATTATAGATGAAGCAACTATTGCCGAATACACAGGGTTATCCAGAACAGGGGACTACTGGTTTAAAATCTCTTCACATTCAAATGTTGAATTCAGGTCCTATCTGTTACCAATCCATAAAGCTTTGATTTGGAAGAAGGACATTCCCATGTCCTATCTGGAGCCAAAGTGGCAGTTGCTGCTAAAGGCGATTTTGGTGTATATCACCTGTGAGGGGCGCTACAACAGGGTCATGTATTACCATTTTAAATTGCTGAACCATTTCACTGGCAGAGAACACCTAAACATGCCTTATTTCTTTCATAAAACCTTGGATAAGATGGCAAGACAGATAAAGGCCCAGCCTGCTAAAGTTGCAAGCAGATTATCACATCAGGGACTGATTAGCCTTCTTGTGAAAGAAGCTCTTCAGAGGAAACAAATAGAGTGGGGTTTCTTTTTGTTCTGGAATGAGTTTCAAACAGAAAAACCTCCAGAAGCCAAGAAACCCAGAGGCAGAAAAGATCCTACTCCCAAGAGTAGTCACAGGAGGAGGAAAGGAATATCAATGCCCAATGATTCTATAAAGACATCACCCAGCAAGAAGGGAGGAATAAAGAGGAAATTACAGTTTGAAGAAAAAAGCCCTGTCACAGAAAAAAGCATCCTCAATCTACCTTATAGTGACTCTGATTCAGAACAGGGGATGGCAAAAACACAAGAGAACTTACAAATCAAACAGGATGCAAAAGTGAAGATAAATCCACCTCCATCAAATCCTCCAAAGACTCACAGGCAACCAAAAGCAGAAGCCTCATCAAGCAGGCCTCAGAAAGGTAAGACCAAGAAGATCAATAAGCTTCTGTGAGAGATTTATGAGATGGAAGTATTGGAGAGGGTAATCAAAAAAGCAAACACAGACCTCACTGAGAGGAATGCTGAATTGTTCAAAGAAAACCAAA
>CBVK0101428717.1:0-19369 GCA_900067695.1 Picea abies
TTTATTTTAATCTTTTACTTTATTTATTATTTCTTTTTCTTTCTATTTTTATACCATTTAAATATCTATTTATTTATTTTTATTTTATTATTATTATGGGGAATTACACCTAAATAGGTCTTATAATGATATACTCTTCATATACAACCATATGAACTTTAACATATGATCAACACCTATGCTACAAGCGCCTACCATTGTATATCCAAGCATATGATGCCATGAAGCAACATTTTCTCCTACTTCATTTTCCACATCTCTCCTCGATCCAAATATAGTTATACCTACCAACGCTTGTACTAAGTACACTTCATTCTCCTATAGTCTTCAGATTCCACAGTGTTATCTTTCCAAGAACAACATTTTGTTATGAGTAACCAAAGGCATAAACTNNATCTTTCCAAGAACAACATTTTGTTATGAGTAACCAAAGGCATAAACCGACTTTATTAAGCCTCCTCGCCAAATTCCATTTTACAATGGAATCGCTTGATTTCATCCACATGTCCTCCACTACAAGAAAGTTGTCTCCTATCAAAGATATTTCAAACAATAGCACCGAAATTACTCCAAACCCAACAAGCAATTCTATAGCACAAAGATTATCATACCATAGATTGAATCCATCACCATCAATATTTTCCTAGCAATGCAATTCCATGGCCACACATTTTGCTATCACTCTACTAAGAACTATTTTCTAGATGTTCTAAAAATTATTCCTCTTCTCTAATAATCAATGTCAATAAAATCCTCATAATTTGTCATTATCTCATTTAGCATATCCAACACTTTGTTTGGTTTGACCTCGAATTCAAACCTTTGAACTCATTGCTACTCTCGAGCTACTTGAAAAATCCATTTGGAATGAGCTCTTGAGTCTTCCTAGCTTCATATGCTCACTAAGTGTAAGATATCCAATACCCTCTATGTACTTTGGGGATATGGGGTACTCGTTTAACCACCCAAATTCACACTATTTTTTACTATGCTACCATATTTCATTGTTCTATTATTAACTATTTACCATATATAGGCATGACAATACAAATTTATACAACATAATGTAACCATTCGATTATCCATTAGACCATAAATTATAAATGCATGTTAATACAGGTATTCTTAATTGAATACACAAGAAATTAATTCAAACCATGACATAAACCATAATAATTCATCATTAATTCAACACAAGTCACACAGACTTTCATGAGCACTTATCTATCTGGAAATTGTCCACCAATTGGCTACAAAAAAGGGACATTTCACCCAACCATAGGCTCCCTACTATAGTATTTCTCTTTGAAACAAAAGCCACCCTTGAGCTAAGGCTATGAATCCACAAGGGCAAACTCTTCTGATGGTTGGCTCTAATTCTCTTCTCATGGCCCAATTCCTAGGTTCACAATGAATGTTTACACCTACAACAATCCCAATCCATGGCCTTATTCCCCATCAGCCTACACAACCCAAGGAATGGGATCCCCTTGTCGACTTAGCAGTTCATTGGGGTATTCCACTTCCCTCCAAGGATCCAGCACATGTAGGCCAAGAAATCTAATTGTTGGGATTCTGAACTATCAACTATAGCGAATTTCCCAAAGACGATTATTATCACCCATATAGCCACAATTCAATTATAGTATGCTCGTGGCAGTTCACTCAAGCATAAGTCTCCCAATTTCCCCCAACCAAATGGTAGTTCACGAGGTGATTCAAACTTCTCATAATTCAAGCCCTCCCAAAAATTTGAACTCTCCTCAATTCCCTTCAATAAATTGATAGTTCACTTGCATGGAAAAAACGTATAACTTAAATATGCATGGCATGACGAGGTCATGTATCCTTACGGAGACCCGTGTACCTCCTTCATGCACTAACCCCCGCTTAGCTTAATAAAACAAGATTAATTAATAATCAAGGGTCATAATTAAAGTGGTGCAAGTACTTTTGGTTAAGTCACTTACTAAGGTCCTTTCCCTTAACCTACTTAATCCCCCTTGTATTTCAACTCTTGTGGAGTCATAGCCCCCTTTCTTTTTCCCTTCTCTTCTATAGTCGATAAGGTATTTTATTAGCATTCAATGTTCAGTTACAAATTACATTTGCTAGTGTATATGCATTCATCATGTACATACACAATACTAAATTGGGGATCAAAATCGATATTACATTCCCCTCCCCCTATATTTTGCACTGTTATCGATGCACATCACCATTATAAGCAATAATTTTCACATTAAAATGTCAAAACAACTATGGATATACCTCCCACATTGCATCCTCCAGTGCCCATGTTGCTTCTTCAAGGTTGTAATGGGTCCATTGGACCTTTAAATGTGTTATGACTCTGCTCTTAAGCACAGTTACCTCCCTATACAATATGCACACTGGCTATACCTAGAAGTCTCCTTGTGGTTCCACCTAAATCAATGACATGGTTAGGGTCATGCACATACTTTTTCAATAATGACACATGAAACACATTATGAAGCTTTATTGCAATAGGAAATGCAAACATGTATGCAACAAGTCATATCCTATCCAATATCTCAAAAGGACCAAATTATTTGGCTGTTAATTTAGTGCATCTCCACTTCAATGAACTTTTCTTTGGTTTCACTTTCAAAAACACTTGCTCCCCAACTTTAAATTCCCTTCATATTATGTTTGTATCTACATAACTCTTTTGCATGTCGTGTGTTGCCTTTAAATTTTGCTTGATCTTTACCTTTTTCTCTTTCATTTCTCTAAGCAATTCTAGCCCAAGTACTACTATGTTTGCTAGATTGTCCCAACTAACTGGACTATTACACTTTTTCCATGCAATGCCTCAAATGGAATCATCTTCAATGAAGTTTCATATCCATTAGTGTAGGAAAATTTTAATAAATACGAGAAATCTCCCCACTTCAATGACTTATCCATGAAATACATTCTCAACATGTCTTCAATCACTTGTTTGATTATGTATGTTTGTCCATTGATTTTTGGATGATAGGTTGTACCAAAGTTCAAATTCGCACCAAAACCCTTGAATAATCTTTTCCAAAAGTTTGAGGTAAACTTTGGATCTCTATCTAAAATAATTGCTTTAGGTATCTCGTGCAGCCTAGCAATCTCCTTCAAGTAAATCTATGCTATATTAGTTTTCTTATGAGCCAACTTCACTGGAATAAAATGAGCATCTTTGATTAGTTTGTCCACCACAACCATTATTGAATCATGTTGCCTTGGTGTGTTCAGAAACTTAATGATAAAATCAATAGTTTCCACTTCCCATTTCCACTCTAGAATTGGTAATGGTCGTAGCAAACGTGTTGGATGTTTATGTTCAGCATCTACTCTTTGACATTCCATAGTCTTGGTTATATAATCAACAACATCCTTTTTCATTCTTAGCCAAAAAATATTGGCTTCTTACTATTGTAATTCCAAGATGTCCAACATATGGAACATTATGCATTTCTTTTAAAACTAGTTTCCTCAATTCATAAGAATTAGGAGCATACACTCTATTTTTGTGCATAAGAATGTCATTCTCTCCCAACTTGTAACCATCATATTGATGTTGTACATTCTCTTGTTGTAAGCCTTCTTTTATCTAAAGATAATTCTTGTTGGAGGTAATAGCCTCAAGAATTTTGTTCTTCAAATCATATTTGCACATAGTAATGGTTGTAGCATGCATTGCGTGTACTCTTCTGTTGAGTACATCAGCAACCTCATTCTCCTTCCCTCTCATATGTGTAATATCAAAGCTCAAATATTGTTTAATATTGTTCAAATAAATATTTCAAACCACTATGGTTTATTATTAACTCAAACTTTCTCCCCATCAAGTAATGCCTCCACGTCGTTAGCGCATGAACTATCATAGCAAGTTCTAAGTCATGTGTGACATAGTTATTTTCATGCTCCTTAAGCTTCCTATATTCATAAAAAAAATCCATGCCCATTCTGAGTAATAACTCCACAAGTCACATCTTTGCAACCATATGTGCATACGACAAAATTTTCATTTGGGTCGACATTTTTAACAATGGGTGCACTAATAAGCAAATCCTTCAACCACTGGAATATTTCTTCACAAATTGGGTTTCCATCCAAATCTAACTCCCTTCTTCCATAAAGATGTGTTGGGATAAGCAATTTTGGAACATCCTTCTATGAATCTTATGTAGTATACAGCAAACCCCATGAATGACCTTACCTCATCTACACTCTTAGGTGTAGGTAATTCCTTAGTAGCTTCAATCTTATATGGATCCATTGTTATTCCTTCCTCGGAGATGATGTGTCCAAGTAATGAATTTGTCTCTGATAAAAGGAACACTTTCTTAACTTCGCATACAATTGATGTTCGCTTAGTACTTGTAGTACTAACCTCGAGTGTTCTTCATGCTCCTATTTTGAATTTGAATAAAAAGGATGCCATCTAGGAGTACAACAACAAATTTATCCAATTAATTTCTAAATATTCCATTCATTAAGCACATGAAGTGAGTTGGTGCAGTTGTCAATCCAAATGGCGCCACTACAAATTCATAGTGTCCATACCTGGTTCTGAAATTTGTCTTACTAATGTCTTCATACTTTATCCTTATATGATGGTAGCTCATCCTTAGATCTATATTTGAAAATATCTTTGTTCCTCTCAATTGATCAAATAGGTCATCAATTCTTGGTAGAGGATATTTGTTTCTCATAATGACCTTGTTTAGTTGTTTAAAATCAATGCATGGCCACAAAGTCCCATCTTTCTTCTTTACAAAGAGAATTGGTTCTCCCCAAGGAGATACATGTGGGCTTATATATCCCTTCTTTAACAACTCTTCTAATTGCACTTGTAGCTCCTTCAATTTTGGGGTACTTATTCTGTATGGAGTCTTAGATATTGAAGCAACTCTAGGCATCAAATTAATAGAAAAATCAATATCTCGTTTTGGTGGTAAACCTAGTGTTCCCCAAATACATATGTATACTCCTATAGAACTAGAAATTCCTCAAGATTTGGGCTTACACATTTTCTTGGCTCTTTCGCATGAGCTGCATACAATTGACACACTTTCCTGAAGCATCTCTTCAATTGTAAAGATGAAATATCCCTTATAGAAATGGCTCTAGGAATGCCTTTTGCTATCCTATAACTTCCTTCTTTATCAAAACAAGTGAAAGTATTATTATGACAATCTAGGGAAGCATGATGCACATCCAACTAGTCCATTCCAATAATAACATCATATAAACCAAGTGGTATTATGTTCAGGTTTGTAAAAGTTCTGACACCATCCATATCTAATGGGAAGCCTTTGACAATTTCATTCATTTTCATTTTATTTCCAGTAGTCAATTGAACCAACAGATTTCTCATGTTTACTTCTTTTCAAATGAAATATTTCAACCAAACCAAGGGCAATGTAACTATGACTTGCTCCTAAATCAATTAAAATTGTGATAGGTTGATTGGTAATCTTATCTTCAACCTCAATCATGTTTGACTAATGGTCTACCTATCAATTTTCCAAGGAAGGATATATTATTGGGATGTTCCTTCCCACATCTTTCACTATAGTTGCCTCGTGTATGTTGTACATGTTCCTCATTATTCCTTCCTTTTGAGGGAAATCTATGTACAAATAATCTCCTTCACATCTCTAACATTTTATTGGTTCCATTTCTTTTTTCCTAAGGATTCTTCCATCTTAGATCCACTTTGAGTTGGTTGGCTATGTTGATGTGTACTAGCACTATTCTTGAAGAAATGTGGTCGAAATCCCTTCTTCCTCTAATCTTGCTTGTCATTTTCCTTATCTCTCCAAGACTTTTGAAAATCTGCTCTATTTTTTCTTTAGTCATATAAATATTTGGCCTTCCTGATTGTCTCTTCAATAGTCTTAGGTTCATCAAATTGAATTTTATCTTTGTAGAATGTAGAAAACCCACTTAGGAATATGTGTATCTTTTCCTTCTCATATTTAATATAGCTAACATACCTCAACAACTCTAAAAGCTTCTTCGCATATTTTTCCATAGTTATATTTTCCAACTTGAGTTTGAAAAATTATTGTCTTCTTGTCATACTAGTGCTCAAAAAGATAATGTTGTTGAAAATACTTCTTGAACTGCTTCCAATAAATTCTCCTCTCATTGATGTGCTTAACTTGTTTCAATTGATCCCACCAAATGTAAGCCTTCCCTTTTAGGTTGTATATGGTGATTCTAGCTTATTTATTGGATGAATAGTTATGCAACTGAAAGTACTTTCTTATCCCTTACAACCAACCTTTAGCATCATCTCCCATCATATTTTAACCATAAAATGTTGGTGGCTTGATCTTCCTATGCTCTCCTTACAACTGATTTTTTCCATACCTTCTCCTTTGATACCTGAATAGAGACAATATTGGGCCACTTTGTGATTCTTTAGATGCATATGGCTTCCTGTTGAATGTGTTGGTGAGTAATGATGCCTTCAAGTTCTAGTAGCACTTCTTGAGTGCCTATATTTTCCATGGTTTTCTCTTCTTGAATGAACTCTACCTCCTCCATCATACCTTGAACCTAATCCATTCTCGATTTTCTTTTGAAAATGATTTAAGCTTTATAGTAGTTGAGTGTTTAGTTGATTTTTCTCCTCTTGAGATTTCAACATCCTCTCATTATTGGATCTACAGCTCTCCACCTCCATCTTCAATCTCCTTATAGTTTCTACTAGCTCTAATGACTTCATTCTCTTTTTATGCTTATTAAACTATATCTCTTGTATGGTGTTATTCGGGCCTCTAAATTCTTCTCCATAGATGTCAAATCTTTGTCCATCTTCCATGCCTCCTCTTCAATAATATCTTCACTTATGTTCTTTACTTGTCCTTGTTGTAGCTCTAATTCTGCAAGAAGTGTGCATACCAATAAAACTGCTAGATACATCTCAATTCATATCTGTAGCATTTTATTTCAATTGCTAGTAATTATGCACTTCATCAGTTTTATCAAATAAGGGGTAGTGCCCTATTTCTTCTCGAGTTCTAAATAATTCTAAAGCACTTCTCCAAGATCTGAGCCATCAGAATTATTCCCCTTTGAATTAACCTTCTAATGACTACACCTATACCCAATTTGAGCTTCTAAGCTGGAATTTATGGCTCTATGCAGTTCTTTCTCCTCATGGATAATTTTTCAAACACTTACCCTACAAACTACATTTTCCCAAATTTTTCATAAACCTAACTCTGAAATTTAGGCACATCTTCATTTATGCCTCCATAAGCTACCCAAATACTTTAACAGCCTTCCAATCTAGTAATTGCGGCATTCATTTCACCATTTGCAAGCTTCAAACACTATTTTCCCCAATTATTCTCAAGGAGAAATTTCATGAAACACTTGTCACACAAACTACAATTTCTTCATACGCAATAGACTTCTGGCCCATACCTCCCTAGTGTTGTGACTAGTAGCTTTGATACCATTATGTAACGTACCCAATACCCTCTATGCACTTTGAGGATATAGGGTGTTCTTTTAACCACAAAAATTCACACTAAATTTTACTTTGTTACCATATCTCATTGTTTTGTTATTAACTATTTACCATATGCAGGCATGACATTACGGATTTATGCAACATAATGTAACCATGCAATTATCTATGACACCATAAATTATAAATGCATCCTAATACAAGCAGTCATAACTGAACAATCTAGAAATTAATTCAAACCATGACATAAGCTATAATAATTCAACACTATTCACAGGCACATTCATGAACACCTATATGTCTAGAAATTGTCCTCCAACTGGTTGCAAAAGAGGAACGTTCCACCCAACCATAGGATCCCTATTGCACTAGTTCTCTCTACAACAAAGGCCAACCCTGAGCCGAGACTATGAATCCACATGGGAAAACTCTTCCCATGGTTGGCTCTAATTCTCTTCTCACAACCCAATTCCCAAGTTCAGAGTCAATATTTACACCTACAACAATCCCAATCCACAACCCTCTTCCCCATCAACNNAATATTTACACCTACAACAATCCCAATCCACAACCCTCTTCCCCATCAACCTGCACAACCCAAGGAATGGGATCCCCTTCTCTGCTCAACAATCCCTCAGACTATCCCACTTCCCTCCAAGGCTCCAACATAAGTTGGCCAAGAAATCTCACTGCCAAGATTACAGGAATTATCAGGTGTAGAAAATTTCTCAATGACAGTGATTATCACCCATACAACCACAATTCTCACATAATTTGTGGTTGTATATTTCCACAATTTGATTACATTTTCCTCACGACAATGCGCTCATGGATAAGTCTCCCAATTTCCCCCAATAGAATGGCAGTTCGCAAGGTAATTCAAACTTCTAATAATGTTAATTCGGAAAGCACCCAAACATTTGAACTCTCCTCAATTCCCTTCATTCAAATGATAGTCCACTTGCATGGAAAAAGTAATAACTTAAATTTGCATGGCATGAAGGGGGAAACTATCCTTACAAAGATCTTTGTACCTCCTTCATGCGCTAACCCCCCCACAACTTAATAAAACAAGATTAATTAATAATCAAGGGACATAATTAAGGTGATGAAAGGACTTTAGGTTAAGTTACTTACTAAGGTCTTTTCCCTTATCCTACTTAAGCCCCCTTATCTTCCCCTTATTATGGAGTCATATCCCCCCTTATTTTTCCCTTCTCTTCTACAATTGATGAATCTGTATTTTATTAACATTCAATGTTCAGTTACAAATTACATTTGCCAACTTATAGACATTCATCATGTACATACACAATAATGAACCAGGGATCAAAACTTGACTATTACACTAAGCTTATAGATGGTCTAGATCTTGTTGATCTGCTTAACAAATCATCATGTGTCATGGCCAAAGATTTAACACCAAAGGGATTCACATTATGGGAAGTGCATAGTTGGAACACAACAAATCTTCCATTGGGGGAGTCATCAATCATAGGTTGAAACATTTCACATGACACACAATAACCCATGCCATGCCCATTGCTATCATGTCCATCAGGGACACCTACACATATACATAAGAAATCACATGCTCATTTCCCATAACCAAACACTCTATTCGGGTTACTACAAGCTCCAGTTAATGCTAGAGGTTCCATAGGTTAGATCATCCCACAACCAATCACAATTCAAGGGGGATCAACCCTCGGCCAAGAGTTTCCAAATCATATGGAATTCCATAATGGCGTTGCTCTATCATGGTCAATGGCCACTGCAGAATAGTCTCACATGGAGAAAATTTTACGACAGCACCATTTCACCTCAACCCCTAGGATAGTGAGTGCCTCAACGACTATCTGGTTGTCATATGGAGAGTCCCTATGATGTCAGCTAACTCACCAAACTCCACTTTCCAACAATTCTAGATTCTCCCGAGATGAATAATGTATCCATTCCTTCACGATCTTTGAGATGTTCTTCGCTCTTCTTACTCGACCACACCTCCCAATACACACCAACTTGACTTAGGCTTCCCTGGTAGACCGAATGTGCCTTGCACTACACAATATATTTGTTTAAATCAATGCAACAATATAATAGCTCCATCATTGCCTAAAGAGGTGCATTTTTTGTCATCCTCTTATTCTCGACAATAGAACCCATGTTACCGAACTTGCACTTCCTCCCTTAGTAACCAAGCGTTGGGTATCAAAAAAAACAACTAATAGTAAAATAATATGATAGTATTATTCACAACAATGGTTCAATCCAAGTTTCTATGCTCAAACAAGTAATTTTGTTCCACCCAGATCACAACAACACATAGAGCCATGCTCCTTCACATGTTGAGGTCCATGTGTGAAAGTCCACGAATGAATAACAGTTGACGGAGTCAATGCTTAGAGATCTAAGATAGGAGTAAGAATGGAAGATAAGAGCCCAACTAATATCAATCATCATAGAAAGTAATTTTATAAGACATGAGTACCAAAAGGAGGTGCATCTTCTCCAAGAGTTGAAGAAAGAGGCTTCCCACATTACACTAACACTATGGCATCAACAATTGTGACTATCATTGGTACAAAAAGAATAATAACTAAAATGTGAGGAAGACGGAAAAGAAGTAGTTGCAAAAAATTAATATCATCCTCTCTATGATCAATCTCCTTGTGAAGAGGGTTTATAAGAGGTTAGAAACATCTCCCAGTGTCTCCTTCAAAATTTGTATCCTCTCCCTAATGAATCTTTTATTGTGCATAGTAATGAATCTCCTTGTGAAGGGGATTTACTGAGATAATGCAATAATTGAACATGATGAAGAACGAATTTAAGCATTACATAAAACATTGTCCAAGAGGAGCCTCCCTTCATTGAACTTGCCAGGGAAACACTAGTTGCAACAGAAAGAAACCATGAAGATCAATATAGTGAGAACGGCATAAATAGGTCATAGAATCTCATTGGGCATCATCAGTTATCGCCAAATTTGAGGACAAAGGATTTGAGAAGGGAGGGAACGTAATGTACCAAGTCAATGGTATGTAGTGTATGACTTTGTCTTACCTATACGGTTGCAAGGGTATGACTTTAGGTATCGGTTCGAGTGCTACCTAGTTCTTCCTTATGCTTTGAGCTCAAAGCATTTTAAGAAGGGAATGGTGTGTCCTTAACACAACCATTAACTAAAATACTTACGGATGTAATGCATGCACTTATTTTATATGTTCGTTGTTTGGTCTTGTCAGCTATTTATGGTCCGATAGTTAATAAATGTCATTTTTGTACAATCAAGCCTACAAATTTTAAGTGATTAATAAATAATTAATAGTATTATTAGGGATAGCTTTCAAACAAATATTTATTAAGGGAGGGCATGTTCCATACCTAGACACAACTTACTATGTACATGAACTATTTTTATATGCTCATTAATATAACGTTTTAGTGACTAATTAATCGTCATTAAGTTAGTTGAGAGTCATCAATTACTCATATTAATGACTTGCCACTAAGTTAAGAGTTGTTATCTACACACATGAATGACTCAATACTAAGTTACTTAAGAGTTGTTAGTCGAGGGTGATATTAAAAGGGGTCTCCTCCCTCACTCACTTAAAACAATCACTTTATCAATCAAATCATGTTATTTATTTGAGTACTATTTTCATGGAGATGCCTTCCTCCATAGTTTAGGCTTTATAGGTGCAATCCACCCATAGGTGTGTAGGTGCCCCCAACCCTTTGTTATTTATTTCTCTTTACATTTGTAACCATCATTCTTTGGTGTAATGGTAGTGTCCATTTGGTTGCAAGGATATTACAGAACTTGGTAGAGAAGGGTTCATGAGATCATCACGCAGACACAAGCCAAGTACATGGAATTGCATGGAAGACATCAAATTGCTCTCATTTTCAAGTTGGTGACTGAGTTTGGTTGTGTTTGGAAAGCAACTCTTCAAAAATCAGTGACATCACAAGCTCAAGAATGTTCAAATCAGTCTCTACACCGTCACACACCAAATGGGTCCCAATGCTCTTAAATTAGACCTTCAACCTAAACTTGGCATCCATGATGTGGTGAATGTCAACCTACTAAAGCTATATGAGGCAACTCACTTGAAGCAATCAATCCTTATCACACATCCAACGGCCACAATTCGAAGTTTTCAACCTCCCCTTCCTCAAGATTAACTTTTGCATATCCACTCGGCAACGTCACATCACCACTTACTTGGTGGGCCACAAAGGCATTTTTCCCACTCAAGCCAAGTGGTTTTCCAAATTTGCATTTGAGCAATAATTTTCAAATCTCCAATAAAAATAAGGGATGATTTTCTCACAGCAAGTAGGAATTTATTAGATTTGGTCTAACAAACATGTCTTAACTTCTCTAAATTTCTATTTTATACCTTAATACACCTTGTACGTTATCCTTATCAATTTGGGTTACTTACCCTAAATTGATCACTCACCTACCTTATTGTATTTTATCGGAGACTTGGTCAACTTTGATCACTCTCCTCATTGTTTTATATTCTATGTATAGTAATACAAATGAGTTGTGTGTGTGTGTGTGTGTGTGTGTGTGTGTGTAGTTCCAACAATTCTTTATTTACTTGCATACTTGTGCCTTCCTTATTCACTTATGTGTGAGGCATTTCAATCATTAACATTGTGCTCATATTACCTTCTAGGAAAGAAACTTGGTATCATCTAAATGGGGTGTCTTCACCTTCATTGAAAATGAAATATTTGATATTGTTAACCTCTTCCTATTGTATGATTCAAGTCTCATCTAGACTCTAACAACGTCATTTCTTTGGAGGTGATTGGTGTTGAGCTATTTTTCATTTTTACCCTCAAGTTTACTTTAGAAATTCATTGGGTTAATGCTTCTCCATATTTCTCAACTACTCTCCCCAATATCTTCATCCTAAAACCCAAGTTCAACAAAGCTAATACCATCTAGTGTATTTTTTCCTCCATGGCATCCAATCCATCTTCTATAGAATTTTTGGTTTCCCCTATCACTTTCTCAATTGTTTCCAAGTGCACGTCAATAGCCCCACACATTACACTACTCTCCTCCCCAAATTTATCCAAAGTGATAGGCAATGGTGACGGATTTCTTCGATGCCTTCAGTTTGACTCGTTGAACTCCATTGTTGTTGTGTTCACGTCTGTGGAGAATAAGACTAAAGGGTTATCCATCCTACTAATATTTGTTTCCCTAACACCCCGCTAGTTCTACTCATAAATTCCACCTATTTATGAGGTACTTGAATGGCATGCCATACCGTCCTTCAAGGCCTTGACATGGATCCCCAAGAGATAGAAAATAGGTGGCATCATAAATGTGAAAAGGATGGTTATGATGGTAAGGGGGTGGAAGATATGGGAGTTGGAAAACGGGGACTACCTTAGGTTATACATCGTTTTTATTAACATAAAAACCCTACCTTTTCTCCTATCCCTTTTTCTTCTTCCTAACATCTATAACTTGAGTTATAAAAACTTCTCTCTTCCTTTCAACCACCATGTTAGCTAACCAATGAACTACTATGGTTTCCCTTTCTTCGACTATGCATAAACATCATATTTTTCCTTCTAGTTATGTGATTAATCGAATTGATTTTATTTTATAAGCACCCAAAACAATCTATTAGAGATATAAGGCTTACTATGTAATAAACTCACTTTATGACTTTAGAATATGTTAATGTTCATTTTTTGTGTAAAGCAATTTATCCCACATTCATAAGTGGAAATGATTTGTTTAATGAACAATGACATATAAGGAGGTAAACTCCTTTGTAATATATTCAGCAGTTATTCATTAATAATATCATATGGTGCTATTGTGAGTATCTCTCTTTGAGCTTAGTTATGTGACTCAACCCTATATAGGGTTTACTCATTTAGTGATCTAGCTCATTTTGTAATATGGTATCGAAGAAGGAAGTTGTATAAGAGTCTTGGGCCTTTGAAAGACAAGGTTTCCACTCTTGTGACTTCAATAGTCTGAGAGCCATGAAGTGCCACAATTTGAGGAGGTAACAAGGGTTTTATTGCAATTCTACAATTGATCTCTCTCAAATTTGCAGTATCTACAACATTGGTTTGTGTAACCTTTCTTTGCATCCGTCGGTAATTATTTTTTAGCAGTGAAAAATATCAAATTTGATCAGTCATGGAGATGTCGTTAGAGAAGTACTCGGGTTTCAATTTCCATACATGGAAAATGAAGATCCAAATGAAATTAATGAATAAAAACCTTTGGGGAATTGTCAAAGGAACCAAGACAACACTTGTAGATCCGAACAAGTCGATAGAATGGAAGAGCAGAGATGATAAGGAAAAATCCATTATTGGCCTTGCCCTCTTAGATTCAAAGCTACATCACGTAGATTTGGACAAATCATCCAAGGAGATCTAGAAAAATCTCAACAACTTATTTGGGGCACAAGCAATGAATGCGAAATTTTCTCTGAAATTACAGTTATCCATCTTTAAGATGCAAGTTGAAGTCACCATGTCAAGTCACGTCAACAATCTAAGATCTATTATCAAACAGTTTGCAGAAGTCAAGGCAGTAGTTGATGAGGAGGATGTCAAGGATATTCTCTTGAACAGTTTGCCACCTAAATACAGTAATGTTATCTTTACCCTGGGTCGGCTACCTTCACAAAGTATGAACGAAATGATTGTAGCATTGCTAGCAGAAGAAAAGAGAACCAATGAAGGTGATAGCCAATCGAAACTTGCATTTTATGCAAGAAACAACCGCAATAGATGAGCAAAAGACAAAGAGGAAATAGAATGCCACTATTGCAAGAAGTTGAGTCATATAGCTTGGAATTGTAGACAGTGACCCAGTGACATTCTTAAGGAAAAGGTCAAAGATAAACAACATATAGCGAGTGTATCCATGATTGAATATCCACTGGATGTTGATAGTGGTGAAGAATTTACTGAAGAAAAGGGATTTTACGCATTTTAGGAAGCCCGCGCTTTGAAGACACAAAGGGATCAGTTAACAGCTCAAAATGGATTGCTTCCTAGTTAGTTCAGAAGTTGTGGATATAGGGAAAGATCACTCACTAGTTGGAGAGGCATGCATGTGGATTGCAGTCTACTAGTGAGGTTACGCGACATGCATGTGGATTGTTATCCAATAATTGATTTGGGAGATCTGCTATTCAAGAGTTCGAGGAGGTGGAATCCAGGAACTCGAGAATTCAACTCAACAGCTACACCTTTACGAGGGTTATGAGGCAACTTGATGAAGCTCACACTGGTCCAAGAACTGTGTTCAAAAAATAAGCTTCTAAAGGATGTTATTAGTGTTTAGTGTTTAGTTTATGTGTTTTACATCCAGTATATGTACTTGATTTCAACATTGTATGTCTTATGGGGGGTATTAGAGATATAAGGCCTACTATGTAATAAAGTCACTTTATGACTTTAGGATATGTTAATGTTCATTTTTTGCGTAAAGCAATTTACCCCACATTTATAAGTGGAAATGATTTGCTTAATGAACAATGACATATAAGGAGGTAAACTCATTTGTAATATATGCACCAATTATTCATTGATAATATCATATGGTGTTATTGTGAGTATCTCTCTTTGAGCTTAGTCATATGACTCAACCTTATCTAGGGTTTCCTCATTTAGTGATCTAGCTCACTTTGTAATAGAATCCTTACTCTTGTTCTAGAATTAGTCATTAATGATCATACAATCCCCCTCCACTTTTACGTTCTAACATCCAAGCTTAATGCACGGTGCATCCACCTTGGCTCTATTTGTTGTAGAATTCCCTAGGAATTTATTAAAAAACTCCTAAGTATGTCATCCATATCCCTAATCACTCATCCCCCTTCAGCAAGCCTTTGGTTCCCCTCTATTTCCCCATTAAAATTAAGCTTAATATAATTTTCTCTCAAGGGATTCCATGTACAAAGAGTTATGTGGTCCTTTATGCTCTATCCTTCAATGAGAATAAAACCTAATTAACCCATACCCTAATTAAACCCTAATTATTCACTAAAAATCCTTATTAACCAAAATAGTAAACCCTACTCGTTTACTAATAAACCCTTAGTAACCCAACAAAACCTAAACTATACACTAATAAACTTTAATTAATCCAAATGAACCTTAATTATTTGTTATTAAACCCTAATTAAGCAAAACAAGCCCTAGTTAAAACCTAATTATTTGCAAATAAACCCTTATTAACCTAAACACATCCTAATTAAATCATATGTATATGTTAATAAACCATAAGTAACCCAACAAGTTGGAATTAAAACCTTATTAACCTAAACAAACCCTAATTATTTGGCAATAAACCTTAACTAATCGAAACAACCCCTATATAAACCTTGATATATGATTAAAAAACTACTTAACCAAAAAAAAACCTAATTAAACTACAATTATTTGTTGATATACCCTAATTAAACTATAATTATTTATTGATATACCTTAATTAAACAATGATTATACAAAGATAAATGTTAATTAACCTACCCTAAGTAATCCAAGCAATGCTAATAATCATTAATTATCCCAAATAAACCTTATCAAACACTTATTGTATGCTAATAAACTCTAATTAATGCTTCATCATATGTTACTAAACCCAAACTAACTCAAATAAATCCTCATTATATGCTAATAAACCATAATTAGCCCATGTGATCCTTAATTAAACCATTAGTTTATCTAGAGTGTAAAAATATTACAAAGAAGGTCATTGCATTGCAACAATTCTATAGAAATTGACTATGCATATTCAAATGATTGATGGCAAAGGTACCAAGTCATCATATATTTATAGGTAGAGGTGAATCAAAAAAATCACATGCTTAAGTTTCACAACAAACATGTAAAAGTCTTTACGATCCTAATTCCATGTAACAAAATAACATGAACCAATGAGGTAATAAAGGAATATAAAGTACAAGAGATGTGAATCAAATGTCTTGTCTTGTCACGCCACCTGTTAATGTTGCAAGTGGATGGGCTTGTTAACATATATTGTCAAATTTTAATTTTAACACGGTTGTGCACAAATTCCACTAGCATAAATCCACCTTAACCAAACCTAACTATGTTTAAATAGTCTTTGAAGGTAAAAAACATTAAGTTTGCACCTTGAGGTTTTTATCCATGTCGACACTTAATAACTTTGAGGTTACACTAGTCATACAAAGCATTGTTTTAGCTTTAGCATGTCTACAAATTGAATCAATATGTAACAAAGCTTTACACTAGATGGAATATGCATAAAATGTAATGATGTTACTCTTTATTAGCCATGGCCAAATAATATGTACTGCATCAAATTTGTGTGAACAATGTGTATTTCTATAACGGTAAAGTGAATCAGGTCATGTTCATGTTTGAATTTTTTAACAAAGGCCACTTATTTTTTTGTCAGAATGCGATCAAAACTCCTAGGAAGTGTCACTTTGAGTATCCATGTGTAGAGAACATACAAATGGGTTGAGAATAGAAGGTAGGATAGTTGCGGTGAACTCCCACTGACCTATCTCTAGACCACACCCCAAATGACTCTTGTTCATGATAGCTAACATCTATAGTAATGCATGTGTAAACTATTGGTAAAATTGTGTGTTTTTTGTTGCTCGATATTTTAAATGAACACTTTTACCAATCATTAGGGTAGAACAACAAAATATGTATAACAATGTTGCAAAAAAAGTATACAAGCACTATAAAATAGAGGAGAGAGAAAGAGCAAGGGAAAATTTTAGTAAAAAAATATAAACTAAAAATAAAATTAGAATAAATGGAGAAATAAAATTTCCATCAAAAGGAAAAATTGTTTAGAGCCTATAACTAGAAAGATGAAAAATAGAACTAAGAAAAATAGGATGGGAGAAGGGAAGAAAGTTACAAAGGAAAACATATTAAGAGTTGAAAAACAAGGACAACTTGTTCAAAATGAGAAAGTAAGCTTGAAGCTAGAATAAGGAGGAAAGGAGATCCAAGTATAATTAGAGCGTAGAACAAGAAAAAGGAAAGTAGGAAGCTTACTAACTGTATATGACAGACAAAGAGACTAAATGAAAATAACAAATAGAGATAAGGTTGAAGAAAAGAAAAGGTTTAGAATTGGAAACTATAGGGAGGGGAAAGGGGAGGTTAAATTATATAAGGGAAGAAAATGAGGATAAAGACCAAAATTGAGAACTAAGTGTGGCACAATAAATTATTAAACCTGTGGGCGAGGGGGATTAATTAGGGACGAGTAAGAATCAATTTATATAGGTAAGAAAAAGTGAGCACAAAAAGGATGGGAGGTGTCACCCCTCATTTTACATGAGGCCTACACTAGTGAAATTTTTTCACTATGCTTGTGATTTTTATCACAAAAGCGGGTTTATAGGTTGATGGAGCTTTGGATGGCCTAGGTGTAGTAAGTTCACCTGATGATCTTTGATGCCTTGGTTGATATTTGATGACTTGATGGTGTTTTGCTTGGTATGCTTTCCTATCATAAAGAAATCATTACACTTGGTCATGTGATATTCTAGCCTTCATTTTTACTATATGATTATGACTTCCTTGATGGAATTCCCTAGCACTTTTGAGCTAAGTTGGTATGGTGTTGACATCTTCATTTAGTTAGCATGATAGTGGTATAGAGCACTTGGCATGCCCCCCTTGTCTTCACTTGGTTTCACATTTTTGGGTGATTTGACATGGTTGGAACCCTGGTGCGAGAACACCTTTGCTTGTATGGAAACACTTGGCATTTGTGTGGCATCTTGTTATCGTGGACCAACACTTTTGATGGAGCACTCACCTTATGCAGACATGTGGAGATGGTTTTGGCCCTTCTAGTGGCTAATTTTACCTATATTTAGGTATGTGTAGGTTTATTGTTGGAGAGACCTAGCCTAGGTGGCTTGGTTTCATGCATGGAATAGTTTATGATGACATGGACTAGAGTTTTATGATGAGCGCTCACTCCCTTTGGTACACATGTTGAGGCATGGTCATACTTAATTATTTCTTGAGGGATTGTCCCCTTTCTTTATAGAGTTGTTGAGCCTCTTAAGGAACTTGCACATGGTTTATCCCCTTAATTCATGGATCCATAGTCTTAGCACACATGTTGAGGTCCTCCTATGTTTGAGGAGTTGATACAACAACTAGTTGACCATTGCTTGCACACATTCTCATGCATCGTTGATGGGGTGTCTTTTTGGAGATCTACATATGCCACTTGGAGGTCTCACACTTGCCTTCTGTGGAGTTTGACTTGGTTCAAACCCTCATTATGGAGGACGTCCACCTTTCTTGGAGCCTTATTGCACACATATCTATATCATGGTTGAGGACGTCCACCTTGGGAGATGCCACACATCTCTTGAGGAGGTTTTTCATGGTTTCATGCCCACTTGGAAGATGGCATCCACTTAAGGAGGTTGCTTACACACATTTTATGGAGGACATCTCACATATGATGCCACACGTGCCACCTTATGAGAGTTTTAGTTGGTATTTATACATCCTTTCATGATTTGAGGATGTCTCACCTTGGAGAGCTACACGTCCACCATTTGAGGAGCTATACTTGTCATTTGAGTATTTTGTTGCACATATGTTGAGGATCTATTGATCGAGTGATTTTTCTTGGAGGATTTTATGGAGGATACCATGGTCTTATTTCCTCATGATCGAGACATTCCACCTTCAAGGAGCTATTTTGTTGGATATTTGTACATCTGGCTTGACCGCCATTATTTTGTTAAAGTTTCTTTTATTATTAGGTTACTTTCCATTTACTAGATAACAATAGCATAGATAGGATCATTGAGAGAAACACAATCACAA
>CBVK0101428718.1:0-13298 GCA_900067695.1 Picea abies
TATCTTTATCCACAAAAGGGAATAAGAATATTCTTTGCAGTTACACAATATTTTAACATATTTTATGTATTTTTATCATGTTAGTTGGAGGATATTGTTTCTTTACTCCTCCCTAGGATAGATCCAGGATTTTGGTAGTGGATATTATTATTTTATTGTAAATGAAGATGGAGCTCAAACCTATATAAGGGTTTGCTCTGTTCATAATTTCTCATGGTTGGATTTTCCGTGTTTCCTCCCTTGAAGCTTAATGGATATATCTTTCTTGGAGCATATGTGATGTATAAGGGTTTCTTTCCTATCAATGTGAATATTGCTCTAATGCTTTTTATTGTTGCTTATGATTGTAGAGTTTCTAGTACTTGCTATTGATCGACCAATTGGTGAAGGGTATATCTATCACGTTGGAAAGGTTGTGTGAGGAGTTTTTTCCCTCCTTGACCCTTTGTTGTCTTTTCTATAGAATAATCTCTTGCATCTTACATCTACATGAGTGGTTGCTAGGCTAATACTCCATGGTGGGATGCACCTCATTAGCAAAGTTTTGATGTGCCACTTTTAAGACCCTCCTAGTATTCCTTTACTTTCATTTTCAGCAATAATAAGTTCTTGTGGCATGCATATGTGGCCCTTGTAGTCTTAACCCTTTATTGAGCTTGCCCTCTTGGATTGGCTTCTTGACTCCATTTTCCATTGTTTGTATAGGCACTAATCTCTTGATCCTTCCATCATTCTTTTACCTTTATACTACAAAAAACATTGTTTTGCTAGAGCTATCTCTTCACATCACCTCTAAGCTCCATTGTTATAGCTTTAGTAATCCTAATTCCCAGGGATACCCCCCTTGAGTTGGAGAAGAACCAACCTAAAGTGAGGGGATAGGTTTCTTAGGTGACAGTGGTAACCATCCTAGTAGTTCCCTCTCGGGTCGCACCTTGTGGATTAAGAATTTTATCAATAAGTGCATGTTGGGGAGGTAACATGGGGAAAATGAGGAAAGATGAGGGGACAATCACAGAAGGGGGCATATAAATTAGGAGGGGGGAGGGTATCCAGGAAGGGGGACTTCAGGTGGAAGCAGTTGGAAACATTGAGAGAAGAGGGAGAATCTTAACCAGGATTACTTTGGGTGCAAAGGTGATTTATGATTGGTTAACATATATGGCTAAGTTGGAAGCCATCTTTTCAAATAACATTGAGAGGGTTCTTCTTAATTTCTGCAGCTTCCCTAATAAGCTTAGTGAAGTAATTTTGTGTTCTAGCAAGAATTTTGATTTGGTTGAAACAATTACCATGCTCAGTTTTGTAAGAGTGTTCAGCTATTGCCATTTTCATTGTCCAATTATGGGAAGTATCAGAAATGTGTTCTTTGAGCCTAATGTTAATGGAAAGTCCTGTTTGGCCTATTATGTATGTAACACCATAGGAGAAAAATGGTAATGCTTTGAAAATTTCAGCAAAGCTAACCCAATATTAGGATGAAAAATCTATCAATAAAAGAGCAAGACAAAAGCTCCTTTAACAACATAGTTGTATGCCTCGGTTTTGTTTGTTGAAACTGGAGTACTATATTGGTAAGCACCAGCCCCTGCCAACACTAAAAACTCATTACAATATCCAGGTTCCAAATCCAGATTTCAACTAATTGACAAGAAAATTGTGTGTTTCCATTCATTATTCTTTGATAGCTAACAGATAACTAGCTGTGACTGAGACCAAGTGGCAATGTTCAACCATTAATGTTAAATCATTCCATAAAAAATTGGAACACCTCGCAGTTAGTCTCCTTCGTGGATAAATTCTAGTAATGCATGATCCACTATATTCTGCAATCCAGAAAAGCTCCTAATTCTGGTTGGCATATTAATCGAAAGTTGCCCAATATAGATTTTAATCTGCCTCTCTTATCCTCCTGGGCCTGTTTCGTTGCTCACCCATCAATATCTTTCCACTAAATAATTGCTTAGCTAAGTTTGGTTGTACATGCATTTATATATAATCAATGTCATAATCACTCTGGAGTAGAGTAGATTAGGACAAGATATTGAGAAATTGAGATACTGGCAGATTGCAATATATAGTTTACTGCATTTATGCAGTGCAGAATTCAATCCAAATACAAGGAATAATGACATGAACCTTATTATAAGAATGAGAATAACAAGTTTTGCTTCTTCTAATAAATGATCCTGACCTGCATAGTTTGATGGCTGCAGTCAGTCTTCTTGAATGAAAAGTATGTTTTTTCATGGCTGAGGCTGAGAATGACATAAGCCTATGAAGGTTGAACATGAGTAGCAAGCAGCTAACCAGGAAAAAATGCTTGCACCTTTACTTTTCTCGACACCGAAGATTAATTCTCATTCGGTCATCCATATGAGAGAAATTGATGCAACCATGCTGACCTAACCAACCAAGCACCCATTGTCTGCAAAACCTTCTTTTAAATAAGAAGCTGTCCATGTTAAAGTCTACACATTCCCATTGATGCTATCAAGCACTCTATGCTTTTTATTAGTACTCCAGTTGCTTGACCATATTTTACTAAGTATCCTCTTAGACTTGGAAGGTATAGAAGAGCAAATTCCTTTTAACCTTGTATTCTTCACTACTTGTTGTCCCTTATCACTATGTTCTTTCTCTGAATCTGCTAGCTGCAGCTTCATATTTGCTAAATCACTTCTTAACGATTCAAAATTCTCATTGACAGAATCCCATTCATCTTTGAATGCACTTGACTGAGAAACTTCTTGAGTCACGAGCAAGGCTTTAATATTAGCCGGTAACTCATTCAGACGTTCACTTGACATTGCAGCCCTTACCTGGTCAAAAAAGAGTACCTGTACTACAACTCGAAGTGGCAATTGTTCATTTTGAGCAGCGTGCATGCAAGCCTCCACTGAAAGCTTCTTGCAGTCCAAAAGTCGGCATATTCTTTTTCTCTCACTTTTAGTCAAACCAGGATGTTCCTGCAATATTTACACATGCCTACAATCAGCCAACCCAATACAGGACTATAATTATCTCCAGGGCCTATACAAAGCCAATTCCTTTAAACTAGTATCAGTTATTATGCTTGAAACAAGGATCAATAGAAAAAGCTGTGGCGAATAAAGACAACCAAACAACCATGAAGATAGACAGTAAAATTTAAAATAACCCTAACAGACAAACTAAGGGCATCTGTCAAGAAATAAGAATGATGTAGTCAATGCAAAATTCTAAACCTACAAACATCTCAAACATATAACGGAGGAAGTGCCTAGAGTAATTTACAAGTTTATCATGGCACCTTCAGGTATGTATCAATGGCCCTGTACAAGTCATCATGAACTGGGCGTGCAAAATCAGGTATAATTTCTGCAAGAGCTACAAATTTAGGGATAGATAGATTTGAATCTCGAGCAATTTCTCCCAAATAAGTATCAACCAGTTTTGCAACTTTTAGCTTTGAGTTGTAGGTTGCAGAAGATATTCCCTTCTCCACAAAATTAACATATTCAGCTGACCTTGTTCTACGCTTCATGTTTTTATGCTTTGACCGAACAGGGCTGGTGGGAGGACTCATGCTCTGTGTCATGAAATGCTCCAATATTGTCTGCACAAGGTCCACATCATAAAGAGTCTCACTGGCATAAGACAGAGAAGGAATAAGGAGGTCATTCAATTCTGCATCCTCCAACTGTAACCCAACTCGTCTAGCAAGCTGTGTTTTCGAGGAAATGGAAGCGCTCAATATGGTAGCTGCCTTCAGCAGTTTCAGTAAAAAGCTGCATGACGTAGAATTCTTTTCAGGAGGTAGCAAACTAACAATAGTTTCCAAAAGAAATCGATGTTTCTCTGCAATCTCTACATAATCAGTGGAATGACTGTGAGTATTTAACTTGGCAGACTCTCTTTGCTCTTTAGACATTCCCGGTAACCAATGAAAGGCATATACTCTCAATGCTTCTCCAAGAATTTCATGGGATATTTTTCCTGTGGATTTAACAGCTACCATTACTCTCCAATACAAATCAATTTCCAGTTCAGAAATGTCTTCAACCCACCAATCTTTAGGAACAAGGTGATGATGCTGGCTATGAATTTCATTCAATGTAGGGTTCGATATGCTTCTGAATGATTTTTTATCTATTCTTGTATAAGTAAACGACCAATCTACATTTGCTGGATCTGTTAATGCCTTCCAAGCTACTGCATCAACGCATCGACTAATAATCTGCAGATTTTCAGACCAAGGCAAGAATGACTTTGTCGTATGCAATGTAATGATAGAATCTTTCCAGCCATTAAGGATGCTTGAATTGAGAAAGACATCCAATTTCAATGTTAGGTTTCCTTTCTCTATTCCTTCAGTCATTTCAAGATACTCTGCAGCACAACGTGCAGACACGATGTTCAGGGCACTTACGGTGACTATGATCCCATAGCAAAACTTGGCACAAAACTCAAATCCCTCTGCCCCCCCAGGAATATCATTAAGGGACACCTTGTCATTCTTGGATTCATGAGCTTCAGCAGCTAGTTTCTGCAGTCGACCAGACTTTGAAAGCAGTGGAAACTGCAAAAATGAGTTTTTGAGTCTTAAAAATCAAATCTTATTTTTCTATAATCATATTCATCAACATTGCAAGTATTATCAATAACATGTACATCATAGCCACAAGTTCACAAAAGTAGACATAAAAACTTATTCTCAAACTGCTGGGAACAAGGCATTGCAGGATTCAAAAATAACAAAATGTAAAGCCTAAGGGAAAAGAAGAACAAGGGAAGAAATTTTCAAATAGCATAAGGAAAGCTGGAACAAACTGTTGCAAACTTCAAAGGCATTATGCAGGACAGAATAAATAATAGTTCTGGACCTGCATCTAGGAAATAAATGTGGAGTGTGCAGCAAGGTTTTTTTGGTTAAAATGTAGGTAAGACCAGTTGGATCAGAAATTCCTGAGATCTAAAATCTTTCTTCGAAAAAGATGGATAGACAAAAGTGCAGCAGAAGACTGCAGCCTCACTGAGAAATTGGAATAGATCACTTTTTGAACATGATACTACTGATCATTGTGTATCTCCAACTTGTCAATTGGGTCTAGCTCAGGTGGTTGAGAGGAAGAGTGTTATCCTTCCCACCCAGTATCAATTCCTGCAAGTGACATGTTGAGCTCTTTATGAGTGTATTGTTGTATCAGCCTTGAGCCCTGAAGAATCTGGTTTACCCTGGGTACCATCCTCAGAATGATGGGAAGTGCCTGGTGCGTTTCCCTGGAATATGTATTTCACGAAGAAAAAAAATTGCTCATCTCCAACAAGCAAGGAAAGCCACCAAACGAAAACTTTGTAGTGAGTAGTGAGCAATCTATGTCATAGTACCAGAGAAGTACACAAAGTAGTGAGTACATTGTTTAAACTGATAAAAGATTGCATACATAATGTTTTTCTATAAAGACCATAGAAAGTCATACAGAGCAGAAAGCCGATTCAAGATCAAAATAAGCAATTCAATCCATACTACATAACTAGGAAAGATTAAATTGCACCAAAGCAGGGTCAAATCCATCAGAAAATGATCAATTCCATGCCAAGCACTTCTTGATTGTGTTCATCTAAGGTCAGCTGCAACTGCCGACAGATGAAATAAAGGGCTGATGTCAACAATGCCCTAAACACATTATCACAGATAAGATAACTATGCAACTGAGATGAACAATCACCACAATTGATAATGATTTATGAACAACAACCAAGTAAATTTAGGTGTGAACTGAAGAAAACTGAGGTTCTATGAGGATGCCAACTAAGGTCTGCCTTTGACCTTGAGATTGGCTCTAAGTTTCAATCTTCAAAACTGTCCTTTTCTGTTTTAGGACAGCAAACAGTTTAGTAACTTTCTGCCCATAGTTTTTGTAGGTTAAGTGTTGCCAGATGTCAGCGTAACGGAGCGTCGGGACTTAGACGATTGGGACTTTGATATGTCAAGAACACATTACAACAGAAACCCTGAAATCATGATGAAAGAAATCCCGACTGAACTTGAACCGTCAGATCAACATGTGATCTAAACCGTCAATCCAAATCACGTCAGATAGGGACACGTGGCACAACTAGGTAATGACAGGTGTCAGGCATATTCAAAAATTCAGGCACATGTAAGTCACGAATCAGAGTGACCCGTGGCAGTATTTAACACGTGTCAAACCACGAGTGACGTCAGCAGAGTATCGAGAATTGGGGATCGGGACTTTGAAATGTCCAATTCACTTGACAACGAAAACTCTGAAATCGGAATATGTGATTTCACGATTTGATCGCAGCCGTTAGAGCAAGACTGAGATCTGGACCGTTGATTTCCTTCATTGGAGAATCAGGGATCGGAGGATCGGGAATTCTGTAGGCATGTGCATGGTGACATCGAAAATGCCTTAACCCCGATGAGAGGTTTGACCGAGGTCATGTGTTGACGGTCATGTGGGTCAAGCCTAAGCTCAAGAGGGCTAGCGTGTGGAAAGGAGCGTCGGGATCTGGACGATCGGGAATCACGCGGGTGTATGCATTGAGGCATCAAAAACCCCGTAGCCCCGACAGGGTAAGGTTGTAATCACGGAGTCACGGTCACGTTGACCAGGAGCTAAGCTCAGGAGGGCTAGCAAATGAAAGTGTTGAAACCCGGTTTAAAAGGCAAGAATTATAAAGATTATCTAATGGTGTGGATAAAGTTTGAAACTGATCGGAGGGATGTTGTTCTTCCTCACATATTAACGCTTCAGTTATGAATCCGTTAAGAGAAACGGACTGATAATGACAAATCGGTTAGCGTTTCAGTTGCCAAGACAGATGTCCTTGTATAAATCGGTTAGCGTTTCAGTTGCCAAGACAGATGTCCTTGTATTATCTATTGGAAGGGGAAGTGGAATCGTTAAGGAAGCGTGTATAAAAGAAAATGAGTGAGACTGAACCTGGTTGGTTGTTCTGGATGGAAAAAGCATGAAACGGTAAGAAAGGTGAAAGGAGAAGAGGCTGAGCATGAAATTTCAAGAGATATACAGAATGGTATGAAATGTAAAAGAGAGAGAAAGCAGAACGACAGACAGAGCAGAAGAAGAAGAACAGAATGACAGTAGAATGTGATGCAAAGCTGACCTGTTGAGGAAGAGAAGAATTGCAGAACAATTTGTTGAAGATCAGATTTAAGTACAAAGTACAAGAGTACCAACATCTCCCTCTTGTGGTTAGAGGCTCCAAACCACAAGAGAACCACTTCCCGAGGTAGACCAAAAACTCAACATGAACAACTGCAACTAAATAGGGTAACTGTACAGTGCAAAGTCACAGCATCATGCCACTTAGTCACCACCGAATTTCTTATTTCTGCTGTCCTAATGCTTGAAGAGTTTAGTAGCAGAAAAGGCCTAATGTAAATTACATTATTTACAACCAAAGGCTATCTCTTAAAAGTTAGAAAATGTAATCGACTATAGTCTGGCTTTAAGAAAACAGGTTTTGGACAGAATTGTCATTCAGGCTGAGTTTGGTGCACATCCTTTGTGCCTTGAGATTATTTTCAGACTGGATTTCTGCTACACAGGTCATGATCTCTAGATGACATATCTTCCAGGCAAGAGCGCTACCCCTTCCTTGCACTTTTCTCCTTAGATGAGATTGATCTACTTCTGCAGGCCTTCCCCTTGGACAATGGCATCTCTAGCTCTTTGAGACTTCTTTGCTCCTCCAATGTGTGATCGTTTCTATCAATCACCTCCCCCTTTTCAAGTATTCTCTTGATGCACCTAGCCACCTCTTGCTTCGAAAACAGGAGTTGAACAGGGTAATGAGCAGTGTTACATATCACCAATATATCGTGCAATTTTCCCCAAGTCAATATTATCAGCACAAATATTGTGATATTTTCTTCTGATGAAAATATTGTGATACATTCAACATATCGCGATATTTTAGTTATATGTCACAATTCAAAGGAAAATACTGCCCCTGCTAACAATAATAATGCTTTATAACCTGATTTTTGGTCTTTTTACCCTCGGTTTGAAAAATAGAGATATGGGATTGAGCTCTGAGAAGTTTGTCACCCTGGTAATCACTAGTGATATTAAATTCTTAAAGTAAAAAGACATCAAAGGAGAGATAAGGGAGAATGTCAACTTTTACTTAAATTTTTAACATTACCATTAATTGTTTCAGAATGTTTGAGAGTGGTTCCAACCTCATCAGACTTCATATGGAGAAAGTAGAATTTCATATCCCATTCAGAATTCAGTAGACTTAATGGTTTTCAGGCTTGGCAAGATTGCAGCGTTTCCATTTAATCAAGTTCACCAAGCCCTCTATGTCCCTCAATGTTGGTGGTGCTAATTGTTGAACTCCTATGTCATGACCATAGTAAATACTAAATACTAAAAATGTACCCTTCACTCAAGCAAAATCATTGATTACGCATGCTAATCGTTTTCTACCTTATTTTAATGCTTGGATTCAGGAGTTTCATCAAAATTGGAGGGTGTGGACTGATGTCCCTAGAGGATTGAGATAGAGGCAAAGGCTAGAGGAGGGGGCATATTTGGTATCTAATGGTTTGGATCTACATTGATATACATTGATTTGCATTGGTGTCTGGCTTGGTCGTGACCTTAAAAATAGATTAAAAAAATATAATTAAATTTTGCATATTTTATGTATTTTTTAGTAGAGGATGATGTGACACTTGCTTGAGGATGATGTGACACTTGCTTGAGGATGATGTGACACTTGCTCGAGCCGACCTAGCACTCCTAACGATGATTTGGCACTTTCTTGAGCCGACCTAGCACTCCTAACGATGATTTGGCACTTTCTTGATGAGGAGATATGACCTTCTTCATGAGGAGACATGACTTTTGATGATACATTGCACCTTTTGGGGAGAGACATGACTTTTGGAGCACTTACACCCCATTTGGAGACGACATCGCCCTTCTTGAGCCTTCTACACTCGCATGTGTGACACTTTTGAGGGACATTTTCATGTTTTAGCATTGTATCTTTGTCTTAGAGGCATTTTTGGGGGTCAGCCTAGACCTATCCACCTTGTATCATGGATTTCTTATGTTTTTAGGGGCTTTAGGTGGGTATTATCTCAATGAGAGCAAGCGCTTGGTTTCCTCATATAAATAGAGGAAGTGCTCCCTCATTTATTCATCATTGCTACTTCCTCATATAAATAGAGGAAGTGCTCCCTCATTTATTCATCATTGCTACTTTTGGAGGATTACTACTACTTGTCTCTTCTTTACTTCTTTTTTTCCTATGGATGAATAACTCATGCGACTTCTTGGAGAGATGATCTTTGGACACTTTTTTCAAGTTTGATGGATGAATTCATGGTTAGGGTTTCATGGATGAGCATTGATTTACCTAGTAAGTGTTCTTTCTAAGTCTTTGTGGATTTATTATGAATGTATTAAGTGTGAATGTTCTTATCAAAGTGGTGATAGTGCATTTTCCTTGTATTTTTCTTGAATGGGTCTTTTCTTGTAAACCCTAGGAAGGTTTGTAGTGGACTACCTTCCCTTGATATCATTTTTAAAAGCTTGTTAAACGACATGGGAATATTTTCTAGGATTTGTAGTGGACTACCCTAGTTGTTTTCCTCTACGATAGCCTTCTAAGGTTTGTAGTGGACTACTTTAGGGTTTATCCAAAATCCACCCTTGATATCAACTTCTGAAGGTTGCTAAAGGACATAGGACGACTTTCTAGGGTTAGTACTGGACTACCCTAGTTTCCTTTCTATATGATAGATTCTTAGGGTTTGTAGTGGAATACTCTATGGTTTTATCCAAGGTCTTATTTTCACCTTTGTCTTTCAGAAAGTTCATAGTTTGACTCCATTGCCCAAGAGGATTAAACGGCAATAATCTTAACTCCTTGTAGTAAGTCTTAAAACCTAAATTCACCTTTTCATTTATTGTTCTAGGGTTAGATTAGGGTTCGTGGCAACTATTCAATTTTCAGCCATATTTGTGCTAGACGTCTAAGATTTAATTGGCAAATTATCTTCAAAGTGTATCTTACTATCATTTATTGCATTGCTAATTTAATTTTCAGCCCTCTAGGGCTTGAAGTCTTGCATGGTTAGGGCTGTTATGCTCTCTTATCATTTCAGCAAGTAATTGTTTGCTAAACCCTAGTTTAACTTGTATTTTTCATCCCTAGTTTTATTGCATGCTTAACTTGTTTAGAGGGATGATTTATTGCTGTTGTTATAACTTGATAAATTGCTGAAGATTATCATCTTTTACACAAGTTTTGAAACAGCCATAGCTTTTTCTTTTATTTGTAGTGTTTGGGGTACCTTCTTGACCTATTGTAACTTGCTAGATATTATTAATTGTCTTGGATATCTCACACATACAAATCTGGAAATTGCTTCATTAAACCACCTTATACTTACCTTGGAAACCTTGACTTAGTGGTGGTGTGTTTGAGTAATTAACATAGGAGGCCATAGACTTGATCTCATCTTGCTATAGGATTCCTTGAGGTTACTAGGGAAGCCTCCCTTGTGTTATCTTGCTATAGGATTCCTTGAGGTTACTAGGGAAGCCTCCCTTGTGTTGGATTTCATCCTTCACTAAAATGAGGGAAGTGATTGCTAACGTGACAGTGGTAACACTTCCATGTTACACTTGTCTTAGCCCTTGTTAAAGGCTTTGCACAAAGGTGCTAGATATTGTGATAACAATGCCCTCTCACTCCCTATCTATATGTGATAACAATAAACACATTGGGTACCTTATTGAAGCTTCTTCTGTGCAAGGAAAAATCCGAGGTATTCTTCTTCCTAAAGGTGAGTAGCTACTTGATGTTCATTTTGTTGATGATTTTGTGCTCACACCATAACTCACGCAAGATTCTATTGAAGTTGCTTGGAAATTTTTGCTACAGAAGCTTGAGCAAATGTCAATGAGGAGAAGACGAAGGCTCTTATTACAAGACAAGAGGTCTTCCCTAAATGGTTTGACAAGAAATGGAAGATTAAGATTATCTATCAAGGGCAAATAATCAAACATTAGGGATTCTTTTAGAATTGATGTGTTGATGAAAGATATCTAGGACTAGTTATTAAACAAATTTGAAGGAAAGCTTAAAAGATAGCTGTCCCAAGAAACCCCATTGGTAGGTTGAATTGCTATAGCAAAGTTCAAACCGAACATTGGTGGTGGGCCATGCATATTATTCCTCCCTACTGCATTTAGATATATAAAATTGGAACAACTTCTTAGGTAGTTCTTCTAGGGAAAGCAAGGAGGGACAAGGGATTTACCCCTAGATGTTTGGATATTTGTACCTAGCTAAAAGAAGTGAGCGAGCCGGGACTGATTGAAGTTACAAGGTGTTCCATTAGCAACAAATGGATAGTGAGGGCTATGTATGGGAATGCTCCTTACCAGATCCTTCCCTGTCATCATATCCAAGCTGTCATCCATGTAGGTGACATTAAGGGCCTTTTTGGGATTTACGATATTATTGATCCAGCAGTGGCATTTAAAATCCCAAGATCGAGTTCTCAAGAGGGTGTGGATTTCTCACCACACATAAAATGTTGGAACATCCATACATATTGTGCTTGACTAAGCTTGCATCCATCCTAACTCTGATTCACTCTTTTTTCCTTCTTTTGTGTTTAAAACATAGAGAACCGGTCCCTAACATCACCTCACTAAACAAGCTTTGATAGTGGCTTCAGTAGTTCAAATGAAACCCCAAAAACAAACATCTTTTTATCCAACACAGAAATGAAATGGCTAGATAGTAAACTTTATAAGCATCAACTTCTAAGTCATTTATGACCCTGTGCAAGAAAGCAGATGGTTTCAATTGTATTTGAGGTTCATCCGATCATTAAAACCTTGACAAAATTTACCTGTGGATCATCTAACAACAGCAAGAATAACCTAGCAGTTATTTCTTCTGAAGTAATCTATCTGGTAGGAAATAAGCTCTGTCACGTTTGAAAGTTGTGACTGACAACAAAGTACAACAACTCCATAGTAAAGTCTGTTGAAAATTTGAAAACAAAAACAAAAAGGAACATTTATTGGAACAAAAATCAATATTTACTGTCTACCTTAGAAACCCATAACAATTTTTAGGAAAACTTAAAGAAAAGGACCAACAGAGGAAAAATCAAACAGGAGGATACAAACATCATTACCTTGTGCAACAAAAACTTTGTATCCTTAACTTCCACTACATAGTCAGTAGGCACTTCTATGGAAATTGTCCTGCTTCAAAAAAAACAAAGTAAACTTATTGACCTCAATGGCATTAAAGAACAAATTTTGGCTATCCAGCAGCAAACCAAAAACTAAATACTTCAGTGATAGTGATACTCTTACAAAGGTATAAGAGATTTCTATTTGTCTATAGAAAATCACAAACAAGCAAAGTGGCCAACAGCATCAAATACAATGCCTACAATATTTGACAAGACAGACAAGACAAACAAGTGCAACGCTGAAGATCAAAATGGATCACAAAACATAAATGCATTAAATGCTAGACAAATCAATAGCTGAGATTTTCATCCTTTTGCACTCAAGGAATCTCTCAAACCAAAGACATCAATTGAGAAAATACAGCCGTTGTACAGGAAGCAAATAAAATTTGGTTGCTATCATGTTTTCTAATGTATGGAAGTTTTGACCATCAAATAATGATACCGCTTCATGGTAACAAGTTCAGTTTTGATAGTTGATGAATATTACCTCCATAAATTTTTGAAGATTTATAAATGCACAAACCTATTTGTCTTGTAGGAAATTACGCAGTCTTGAGATTTTGAGCAAAATATGTCAAGTCGGTTCCAAAGACCAAAATATTTGAAATCAAACTGTCAACCCTCAATATGTGGGAGAAACCTGAAATCTTCAATGAAAAAATAAATATATAAAAGCTCAAAGGTATCCACTTGTCAACTAGCTATTATTAATAATAAATATATTGAATTCTCCACAAAGACACTGTTGAGTTTTGTACTATGTTACTAGGAAACGGATCCGGATTCGCAAGATTTTTGAAAAGCCAGGATCCGGATACGGCTGGGAAATGCCACGTACAAAAAATATAATAATATTTTTTAAAAATTTAAAAATATATTCAAAGTTAAGAATCATAACCATTCATGGATCACAACATTAGAACTGAGATCATTAGATAATTTGTAATTGTGTAGACTGAAATCATGATGCATCATCTCATATAAAAAGGGTAATAGTAAATACAAAATTGAGTGTCTCATCACA
>CBVK0101428720.1:0-14540 GCA_900067695.1 Picea abies
ACTGTATATCTGTGTTTATGCTTTCATCTGTGATACATTTCTATTATATTATTGAATATTTGCAATATCTCTATGCATTTCTTTATTATATCTCCGCTCTCATTTCGTGCCAAAAATAATATGGATCAAGAGAAGTACACCAAGTCTCTAAAAAGAGAAGGACAAATAAGGAACTACACTTGAATGCTCAAATTGGAGACTATGATATCGACTATCTGGTCCTCGACTTAGGATTGTAGGTCAATGTCATGACGAAGTAGACCTGGGCACTGATGGGAAAACCTAAGTTGATTTATTCCCCTATCAGGCTTAGGATGGGTAATCAACAAGCTGTAAGCCCCTTTGGGAGATTGGAACATGTCCCTATGGACATCGATGGAGTAAGGATGTTTGTAGACTTCAAGGTGATTGAGATAGTTGATGATAGTTGTCCTTACCCTGCATTGTTAGGAATTGATTAGTCTTTCAATAATTCCACAATGGTTGATTTAAAGAAAAGAAGAATGACGTTTGAAGGATATGGCCTTAGGGTCATTGCACCTTTGGATCTTGATGAAGGTCAGATATACACAGAACCCATCAGAGAATAAGACCGTGCATATGAACTAGAAAACATATACAAATTAATAGCCAGACAACAGGATTACATTAATCCTATGGCGGATGGGAACCTAAGCTGGCAAAGTGACAACGCATGTTCATCAGATTCAGAATAAGCACTGGAGAACTGGAAGAAAAAAATGTATGAAGTATATACAAGGAGATGTGCTATATTAACCTGAGAAGTTCATTGGATCGGCACAACAGTAAGTAACTTGCCCACCTTTGATGGTCTAAATCACTTAGAAGCATTCTTGTTGGACTTTGAAGTAATTGTACTAACACAACAAAGATTGTTGGCAATGGATGAGGCCTTGAAAGCAACCCCAACAATATTGTGGGGGACACACAAAAACAACATTACAGAATGGGTACCAGACACAAAAAAGACAGTCTACACACAGTGGGGAAGGAAAGATCAGAAAGCACAGGCTGCTCCACGCAACCTCAAGATGAATAAAATCAAAAGGGTCGGATCTGAAGTTCCTCGAGACAAGTCATAGGTGAGTGTTGGGGGCATGTTGGCCCTTGGGGATGGAATTAAGAAAAGAGTAAGGAAGAAAAGATGGAATGTGAACTGTGCGGAAGACACGGTGATTGATGTCAGGTCAAAGGAAGATGGATCGTGGACAACTTAGCCAGAAAAAAAATCCACAGTTGGATGCTTTGGAGCACCACGTGAGAAGGAAGGAAAGACAGGCTGGGGAAGCCCTAAAAATGCGGGTCAAGTTGACCTAGGGTTTTAAACATATAGGGTTTTGACACTTAGGTTTTGGCCTAAAGTTGTTGGTGAGCTATTGTAATGTATAAATAAAGGTCAAGAGGACCTGGGATGGGTTGGTTGTTGTTGTTTTTATTTTCCTTCCAAGTTCGTTATTGTTATGAGTGATTATTGTAGTGAGAGAGAGAAGCATTGAGAAGGGAGGGAAGTTTGTGTTGTAATATCTTCAGTTGGGTGCAAAGATCAATCTTGCAGCTGGGTGTGCAGGGAGGGAAGACAGGGAGAAAGAGACAAGATATGCTAGTCGAGAATGTAGATAATAACTGTATGCTTTCATATTAATATATTATACAACACATTTTTGTGGACATAGCCCTAGGGAGAGGGTGAACCATGTACATCTTTGTGTTGTGTGTGATTGATGTTGTGTTCTCTTATTTATAGATATATTGTTATTTCATTATTGTATTAGATCTCGTAGATAGTTGTGTGAAGTAGATATAAGATGGAAATTGATATCTAGATGTTGTGTTGTTCTTGTATTGGATCCACTTTGTATTCCCTTAGTTGTAGACATCTGTGTCCTACAACCCCCCCTAGCTACTTTGGGTGAGACTACATCTGCCTCAAAGGTGTTGTCGAAAGGGCCAGTAGTTAGGGCTTGTTGGTGCACTCTTGGAGCTGAACCCTGGGTCTTCCCCTATGCCAACACACCTTGTTCTCAGCCATAGGCATGTCTAACTCTGCAGATTGCCTTTCTCACAGGAGAATCATCTGGATTTCTTCTCAACTCTCTGAATGGAAGAGGTCATCTCTACGTTCCATCTCTGTCTCATATGGGAAACACACACCCTTCTTGGGGATTTCTCTCAGGATTGTAAGATGGAGAATATCTCACATAGATGCAATGATCCACATCTCATAGGTTTGTAAGCTGGAGAATGCCTCAAATAGATGCAATCATCAACACTCCCTCTCAGCTAGGGAGGAATTCTTCATCATGCCAAGTCTCACATAGATGTTGTTTGAATTTTGTCTTGGTTGGAGTCATCAACACTCCCTCTCAACTAGGGAGTATTTCTTCATCAAGGTAGTTTGGAGAAGATTTCTGCAATCTGCTCATGTGTAGGAAGGTACTGCATGTGTAAGATTTTCCTCTATATCATATCTCTTATATAAGGATATTTCATCTCATCGTGTTTCGATCCATCGGGAAACACTGGGTTCTCAAGGATATTTACACATGACTCTTGGTTATCATCATAGGATCCATCGCATGGTCAAGTAAATCTATCATAAGCTTCTGAAGCCACATTGCTTCGCACACTTGATGCTATATACTCTGCCTCTGTGGTACCCAAGGCCACGTAGTTTTGTTTCTTGTTGTATCAGGAGACCATGGAAACCTTCACAGTAGAACAACAAGTGGATGTGCTCTTCTGGTCCACTGTACTTTCTTCTCAGTCTGAATCGACATATCCTGCAAACTCAAGTTCACACTAGAGGCATATCGCAGGCCATATCCAACTGTGTCTTGTATATATCTCAATACATGTTTTGTTGTTGTCTAGTGAGTCTGTCTCGGTTGACTCATGAAATGAATAAGTACATTCATTGCATGGCATGAATCAATTATTGTGTTAACCAAATACATCAGTGATGTAATCAACTTTGGATCAATCTCGTCTCAATCATCATCAATCTTATTATTTAAATCCATCACAGTGGATTTTTCATTCTATCATACTAAACTTCTTTAATATTTTCACTGTATATTTTCCTTGACTCAGGAAAATATCATCGGTCCTTTGTCATACTTCTTGTCCCAAGAAGTAGTGCATCATACTCAGATTATTCATCTCGAATTCAAAAGTCAAGGATTACTTGTATCTAACAACAAGGCTTTCTGAATAAGTTATCAAAATTAAGCTCTCATCACCAACACTGTAATAATATTGGTTTGGATCAACAACACTCTTGTTGAAATCCAAACTCATCAAGAATCTATCTATCTGATACAGTTTCCAACTCATGGATGGTAGTACAGATGGAAGTGTATCGGGTTTACTAGATCAAGTGTCTTATCATAGACAACTCCCTCTGTTTGTGAGAAACCTTTGGCTATAGATCGCATTTTTTATTTCTTGACACTTCCATCATATCCATGCTTGATCTTATAGATCCACTTGGAAGTTACTACAGACTTCTCTTCTAGTCCCTGAATGATATCTTATACATCATTCTTTAAGATATATTGGTATTCTTCTGTTATGGAATCTTGCCATACTTGTTCTCCTTTTACTTCTCTAAGACAAGGAAGCTCAACATCAATGAAGTCGCTCAAGACTGAAGGATAGCTCGAAAATATATTTTGCTTTCTTGGGATGTACCTTGAGAGGCTTGTATGTTTCTCTGCCTCTTGCAGAGTGAGTCTAGGTAGGAATTTTATGCCCTACTGCAATATCTATGAACATATCAACTGGAGCAACTGGATCAACTAGAATAATGTTTGCCTCCCTCTGAACTACTGAAGGGGGAGAAGGTATTGTCTTACTATCAATCTTCGTCTGAGATTATCTAGATCTTTTGAAGGACTATCTCTTCTTCAAGGAAAATGTCTCTTCTTGTCTCAATCTGCCTCTGACCAGGGATGTCGATCTGGAATGTCTTTGAAGATTCAGTGTATCCTTTCTTTCTAAAGGATCTAGCTTGGACTACTTCTCTTTGGGCACATGAAAATACATTGGGAACCCAAATAACCTGAAGTGTTCAATCTCAAGCTTCATTCCGGTGAAGACTTCTTTGGGAGTTATGTTTTTCAAAGTCTGGTGAAGATTCTTGTTCTAAACATATACTGTGTCATGCATTCTTCTGCCCATATAATCATAGAAGGATTTTGATCATTTATTATTGGTTTCCCCAAGGATGGTTCTATTCTTCCTCTTTCTCAATTAGTTTTGAATCCCTCTGAGTCAAGTGGCTCCCTCTGAAGGATAAAAATCTTCATTTATTGTTAACCTGTCTAGAACAAGAAAAAAGATAAACCAACACAAGAATATCGCTTAAAGGAGAATAATGAGTGAATCTCTAGAATTAAAACAATTTAAGGATTGTTGTCATAGCTACAACACCTACTTGTAATGTAGAAAACTTTAGAAATATAGGTTAGATGAATGACAATTTCAACAATCAAACCTGGAGTCTTCACTATGAGTGTATGTTCTTCTGAATGCACTGAGATCCCTCTGGATCCATAACTTCAACAAAAGGTTCCTTCCTCCTGCAATTCCCCTCGTGACAATGATACAGATAATATATATACAAGTGCATACCTGGGGGTGTTGATATGATTTCTCCAATGGCTCTTGGTTGATATTTGTCCCCTTGATATATTCATGAAGGAGGTATGTCATAGTGCCACCTTTTTTTATTACCCACAATAAGTCTTCCTTTGAAGTCTTGTCTTCTAGAAACTTGAAGTTGCTTGATCCATCAAGCTTAACTTCCATCATAGTTTTGTTCATCATAATTTTAGATTCTTCACAACCCTTTGTCAACTAGGCTAGAAAACCTAATAGCTAGGCTAGGCTAGCACTTTTAGATTTTGTTGGACTTATGATTTCCAACAATAATTCTTTGAAAGATGAGAGAACATTGGTGAGCTGAAGAGCTCCTTTAATGAGTTGCAGAAACCCTAATACTTAATTTTCTGCAGAAATTAGTGAAACCCTACAGTCAAAAATTGAAAATGCTCGAAATTTCATTCTAAGAGTCTCCAGAGGTGCACTGGAGGAGGTCGTACTCTCCTATTCAAAAAATATCCCCAACTTCCAAGTATTAAGGGATGAAAACTAGAAAGAAGGAGGGTCATACAGAATTTCTCGAAAACCTAGGAGGGTCGTACGATTCTGCAAAAAGAGGACGGTTTGCTTTGAAGTTTTGTGCAATGGGTTCTTCAAGACCTACGCTCTGATACCATGTTGATTTTTCAATAATCTAGTTTAAGCATGTAGTTCATTTCATTTTTTCATTTGTCTTAACCATAAACAATAATGTTGCAGCAACCAAGATCACAAGTCTAAGAAACACCATGCACAAGAACACAAGAAGTATCCTGGGAAACCCTTCTCAACAAGGGAAGAAAACCTAGCCAAATCCTTTGTTATATTATTCAAGAGAAATACCTTCACCACCAATAAGACCTAGCACACAAGAGGGTGCTCAAACCCTAGAAGACTAGCGTCCAAGAGAGGTGCGCACTTTTCCTAAGAAGGCGTACTTGCTGAAATTTCCAAACTCATGTGAAAGATATATTTTCTCAATGGGGAATTTACCTTTACTTATACTAACCTGAACCTACCAATAGAAGTGTCTATTGGCACAACAAGGCCGACCTCACTAGCTTATAATATAATTAATATTAACCAGATTAATTATCTTTTACATTAATTACTAGTCACATTAAGGTGGGGCCGACATGTACCCTTTACATTACAATTAGGGTTACAGGAAGGTCTGACTCTTGAACAATATAGCAAGGGATCTTATACACCCACTAGTGCTCATCCACTAGGGGCACATCCATAGGGATGTCAATATCTCTGACTCACTACATTACACAGAAGAACTAGTTCTTCACATGTTCACCTGTGCTCGTCCATAGGCACATCCACTCAACAGATATTCTTTCCCATTGCATCACACAGGAGAGTCATCTGGAGTTTCTCATCAAATCTTCTACTCATAGGAGGCTAATACATCATCTTCATTTCTGACCTCATGACGATGCACCCAACACTTTGGGATTTCACACGTTCACCTTGTGCTAAGCCATAGGCATGCCCAACTCTGTAGATTGCCTTTCTCATAGGAGAATCATCTGGAGTTCTTCTCAACTCTCTGAATGGAGGAGGTTATCTCTACATTCCAGCTCTATCTCGGATAGGAACCACACACCATTCTCAGGGGCTTTCTCTCAAGTTTGTAAGCTGGATAATATCTCACATAGCTGCAATGATCCACATCTCACAGGTTTGTAAGACGGAGAATGTCTCACATAGTTGCAATCATCAACACTCCCTCTCAGCTAAGGAGGCATTCTTCATCATGCCAAGTCTCACACGGATGTTCTTTGAATTTTGTCTTGGTTGAAGTCATCAACATATATATATATATATATATATATGGCAACAAACTGTAAGTTATGTTCACAAAGTATATCACAATATTCTAATTTGTCTCCTATCTCCCCAAACACGAGAATGAAATTTAGTTTATATATATGTGGTTGGGAATCTACCCATAACAGTTTTTATTTACAAAAATCCCTAAATCTATGGACATATAACCATTGTTCATTAAACACATGACGTGTTTCACAGAGAAATGTATAGTCCAGAGGTATCAAAATACCAAAATCCCATGAATTCCAAGGTAGATATATGTGGCTATAGGTAAATGCACTTGAACTTCCCCTTGATTCACTCCATTTCTCTGTCCACTTGTGCATTGAATGAATTTGAATTGCTTCCTTTTGATTATGGTATTCTCCAATCCTCTGAGGAATCACCATCTCTTTATTGCATCCTTGGATTAATTGCATCCTGTGATATGATTGGTCATTCTTAGAGTTTATGGTTAGCATATTTTATTTGCATTGAATATAAAGCTCAAACTTCTACCCTAAATTTATAATATAAACATGAAAACATGAGAAATAAAATGCATATTTACCTTTGTACAAATGATGGCTAGGATAGGTGGAGAATGGTATATATGAGGGTCAAATTTGGATTTATTGAACTTCAACATCATCGAAATAGAGACAAAAACATATCATTTCACATTCTTGACATTCCCCCTTTCCTAGTTTCTTGCATGAACTCATGCAACATCATGTTCCTCCTCTATAACACCTAGGTGTAATTCTCTCCAATTGTATGTTGGACTTCCAAAGGCAGACTTAGGATATAACCCAAAAATTCTATTAATATGTTTCCAAAGTGCAATATCTTCCATATTGTTCCATTGGAACCTTGCTCTATACTGCTGAGTGGGGCACCAGATCAATGGGTAGTTGAATCCTATCCCAATCAATCTATTTCCATGTCTTTTCATTGAATTAATGTACAAATCAACCCTTGAGAGTGCAAGCTCAAAATGGGGGTACCATGTGGGGCTCGTGTTCCTCAAAACATTTGGAAGTGAAAACCATATATCATAGGAGGCTAGAAGATCCTGTAGTGAATGTGCATGTACAATAACTTGATAATTATTAATAGCATATTATCTATGAACTCTTACCTTATGAGAATCCCCTGGGTCTCTGATCAATCTTTTGTATTCTTGAATAACAACTCGAAGCATAGGATATTCTTCTCTTACCATTAAATCAGAGTTAAAATTTTCTTGTGTGTAAAATATTTTGAAGATATCCATTAGACAAGATTGTAAATGAAAGAAGTAAATACATGAAGTTTAACATCCCCAACAAAAATGATTGAGATTCCATCGTGTATGATTTTGTAGCACATAGCTGAATAAGTATAATTCATACAATAAATTATTGTCATGGTCTTCAACCTGAAGGAAAACAATGATGAATTCCTTTGGATTTGCAATTTTGTGAATCCTTCCACTTATTAGTTGCTTGATTTTAAATTGATTCCACCTATCATGCAAGTAGATGGAGTGAATCCCCGAAGGAGCTTTGTATAACAACCAATATAATCCCAAAGAGAAAACATCATGTAGGTTTTTTTGTATCTCATGTAATTATTTATGTACATATCAATTTTTCTCTTCCACCTATTTTCCTGGCTGAGGTAGAGAGAAAACCATTTATGTTTGAGTTTATCCATGACTTACTAATGGCTCTCTTGATTAATCACCCATAAATCAAAGAGCTCATATTTTGTTCTCCTTCCAAGAAAGTGAAGTTTTAGTTGAAGGAAGGTAAATGTATTGGCCAAAATATCATCAAGGATGGTGTTTATAAATTGCTCAATATTTACCATATCTCCTTCATCAATTTTCTTGAGTGTTTTTTCCTCAGTTTCTATTACTTGTAACAGAGTGTTCATCCTATGAATTATATCTCTCTTTAATTTTCTAAATTTATTTTCCAATCTTTGATTTTCCATTTTCAACCTCATACTCTTCTTTAAGATATTCAAATTACCATGATTATAAGCTTTGAATGAAGTGTAACATCCCACTCTTGCGAGCACAAGTTATTGAACTATTATTTGATGACACTTGTGTGCAAGTGATCCAGTTATAGTACATGGTTATTTGTTTCACTTATGGATTTTTATCATGATGTTGATGGTTGTGATTTAATGTTATTTGAGATATATGTATTGGCAAATGCTATTGTCTAGTTTCCCCTGAGTGTGCAGGTCAATTGACAGATTGTGGACGTCGATGACATCAATGGACCTCATTGGACTCCAGATTGAGTCAGGGAGTGGATTGTATTGGTTTGAGTATTTCATTCATGCATATGTGACATATGATCAATTATAGTATGATTTTATATATGGATCATTGATAGTGTTTCATTGATGGATGAAACTTGACAAATGCTTGCTAATCTAACTCACATAAGGAGTAAAGGGGCCATGCACATATACTAGATATTGAGGGAGAGGTGTGCAGAGCCCTTGTCACAACCTACTGGCACTCTCGTCGTGGCTCGAATTGTAGTTTAATGATTACCTAGTTCGAGATGTCCATGATGTCATGAGAGAAGACCGAGACAGTGGATCATGAAGATTTCTAAGGGGCTTGCAATAAGGCGGGGTCATTATTCCTTTGAAGCCCTTAGTCTCTCACAAGGTCACCCGAATGGAGTGTTGAATCCAAGGGCTGGACAACTACCAAAACCAGTCAAATTGCAAGTGGCACCCTTGGAGCATTGAGTTGCGTCTTGAAGGGAATGTTGCGAAAGTAACATTTGAGTCAATGAATCTAGGTGGCCTAGAAAACCTTGAGCGAATAATTAAACCTTGTAAAATCTTTAAACATTGTCAGATTTAATTAATTAATTAAAGATTGATATTATTAATTTTAAATTTCCAAATGAGAGTCTAAGCCTATTCAAAAATTAAACCTAAGTCTAAGTTTTGGTGAGAATACTAAAACTAAATTATAAATTAAATAAAAAGGGAATGAAGTAAGTCAACTTAAGAATTAAGAAAAAGGTAAAATATAATTAAATATTTGATATAGGGCACATGTGCAAGAAAATATAAAAGGGGGTTTTTTAAATTAGAAAGAAATAAACATGAAAGAATGTGTACGCATAGAAATGTATTTAGAGTCTAGTTAACACTAGTTTAACTAGGAGAAGAATCCTATTTTAATATTGGAAATAAAGAAACAACTAGGAGTGATTTAAGGAGCGCTTTTAGGAAGGGTAAGAGAAATTGACTTTAATTAAATAAAATGTGAAATTTCTTGTGCAACTTGGGGAGAAGGTGACAAGTGTAAGGAGGAAATAATTCTAATTTATTTAATTAAAAAGTGAATTAATTGTGCAAGTGGAGATATGTTATTAAGGAAACTCCTATAAAGAAAATGGTGGAGAGGGAAAAAGGGGCCACACTGGTTATCGACAAGGTTATGCTATCATATTTTTTTTCACTAGTTTTACTTGTGAGAGTTGGGATACCCATCTTGAGAGAGAGTGGTGGCTCTACCTTGCAAGGCAAGCTTGGAGCTAGAGTGTTCTGGTTTTGTACACGTGGCCCCTTTGTGGCTCGGGGGTTAGGGAGGAAGAAGAGTACCCTTAACGTTAAATGAGAAGCACGGGTGACGTCTCAACGATTAGAGAGCGGAAGAAGAAATGAGCGATATTTTCTGAAGATCAACTTCGGCTTCGTCACCTTTGGTTACGATATTTTATTTAAAATTGTAACTACATTGTGATTTTTTAAATTCTATAATCGAGTTTTCATTTTACACTCCTTAATCATTCTCATTGAATTTTACCCTCCTTAATCATTGCCACACATTAACAACAGTGCCATACTGAGCTAAGGAATACACTGTTTACCCTGGTGAAGGGCGAAAATCGCGCAGACCATGCAAGCCAATAAACGCGGGTGCATGGTCGTTATGAAACAAAGAAATTAGGCGTGACCTGAAATCCTTAAGTAAGAGCATCCTTGAAATCGTGGGGTTCGAAATCTGAGTCCAATGATAATTAGGAAGTGTCCGTTTTAATGGAATCAATCCTATTATAGATTATTATTACTCTCAAAAATTTTAATTATGAATTTAAATTAATTAAATTATCTATCTTGGGAAGCTCGTGTGGTACAATGAGTTAATCCTCCTTGGAAAATGGTTGAAGCATAATTAGTTATTAATTAATATTTGAATCCTTATGTGGCCGCTTCATAAAAAGGGAAACAAAATTTAAAATTTAGACGAGGTGTCTTATTAAGATCTACATATTAATCCTTAGGGAAATTATAGTTCGATACATCTAAATGCAATGAATGAGATAATTTTCCAATTCCATCCTTATGGAATCAATCTTATTAGTAATCTTATTTCAAAATTTATTTATGGAATAATAACATATGGTTAATAATTGTTACTACTTCAAAGTTATCAATTGTGAAAGTTAATTAATTAATATGTTTATGTTTTAATTTAAAGGGGCTTATGATATATTGTTTGATTATTAATTAATATGTTTATGTTTTAATTTAAAGGGGCTTATGATATATTGTTTGATTATTCACTTGAGTAATAAAGTCAATTTATATGATGTATAATAGTTAGAGTTAAGGTTTTTATATAAAGGGTATTGTTTGATTATTCACAATATAGAAAATATAGAAGTCTTATCTTTCCTTTTCTTTCTTTGAACATTATCAATCCTTGGTTGGATGGTTGTGTCCATGCTTTTTCCAGCTATTGTTTCTTCTAATAAATGAATAGGTACATCTTATCCCAATGTTCTGGTGGTTTTGTTTCTATAAGCATCCATATATTCCATCCATGTATCTCCTCGAATGTATTTGTAGATTCAACCTCAAGAATACCCTTAAATGTAACCTATGTAGTTTCAATCTCAGGCTAGCATTCAACTTCAAAGAATTATGTAGAATTACCCTTTGTTGATTCTGTAGATGCAGTCTCATATTTCTTTGTGCAATCAGTGTTGGGATCCTATGTATATTTATCATTGGGTTTCTTTATATACTCATCATCGGGTTCCTTCTCTGAATCTGATAGATTAATGACTAAATGATCCTTATGAAGTCGATTTTGAGATTTGGAAACCCTTGATTTAATTTTTGTATTTCTACGGGATTGGGACTCCTTATGAAGTCAATTTTTAGATTTGGAAACCCTTGATTTAATTTTTGTATTGCTATAGGATTGTCCCAATCTTGTAGCTCCATTATCTTGGTGCTTTATTTTTTTTTAAAATCCCTTTGACTACGAGGGTTTGTCTTGACAAGGTAACACGCATGCCCTAGGCTTGCTCCTCATAGTATTTTGAAAAACTTACCAATTTATCCTTGTTATTTCCATCTTTTCCCTAAATAACAATGTTATAAACCTTGTGTGATAAACCCCTAATGGTTGAGGTCGTTTTTTAAAATGTTTTTCCATCTTAACTAAATTCTTCAAGAAAAAGAAAGAAAAATTCATTGGACTCTCATTTTTTAGATGCAATAGAATCCTAATGTGATAGTGAAAGATAATACTAAAACATCCTTCACAAGTAATAAACTTTTTCACAATTAGAGCTATATTCATCCATGGATCATTTAGCAACTCTCTTTGAATACCCTTCTTCTGAACTTCATACATTTTTAAAGGAACACTTACAAATTTATATCAACTTTCATCTAGCAGTTTGTAGTGTTTTGACCATCGTTCTCCCTCCAACTTTAATCATGTAGCACGACTTATAGTCTCTGCATATTCTCCATTAAACGTTTGAGAAAACTATGAAATCGTAAGAAAGGATAACCATCATGGTCGAGTAAAGATATTCAAAGCTTCAGGGATCTATTGAATAATGTCAATGTTATTAGGATCATTGTGGTTTTGAGCTCCTCCTATTCTGTATACACACATTTCTCTTTGCTTTAAATTGTATACAAATTGAGCCTTAAGTAGTTTGGTAATGAACCCGAATAGTTTGGATACAACCCGATAGTTTTAATGATAGTATTCCTTACACATTACTTATCATGATTATTCATGCTACACAATGTCATTTCATAGTAATGATATCTAGGAGTGTAGGCTTATGATTTGAAAATAAAAAAATAGTCTAAGGTTTGATACAATCCTAAGCCAATTCAAGCTCTATAATGTTTTTTCATAGGATTTGTAGAAAGAAATGAAGGCTATTGGTTATAATCCAAACTTCCTAAGGTCAAATATACACAGGCCTCACCTTTGGATATCCATTGTGTTTTGTAATTCGGTTATAATCCAAACTTCCTAAGGTCAAATATACACAGGCCTCACCTTTGGATATCCATTGTGTTTTGTAATTCAACCCAAGTTCTGAATTATATGGTTCCAAGTCACCATTATGTATTCATACCTTTTGTCTATCTTAAATGATCCTCATATATTGGATATGGTAAGATCAAGATTAATTTTATTTATTGAGTCAAATGGAAATGAACAAAATAAGTGAAGATTTATGGACATGGAGAAAAAAAATAAGGAATATGGATAGAGATAAAAGTAAAAGTAGATGAAGTATATATAGAAAATGATAAGGTAGATGGAGTTTATATAAACAAGAACTAGGTAGATGGAATATATCAATAGACTATGTATGGATTGTTTTTACTTTTTCAGGTTTATAAAGTAAGATTAGAGACAATTATAAGAGTTACCTCAAGTCTGCAAACAAATCTTTTAATCTTCCAAAACTTTTTCTTCAGAAACAAATCCTGATTTTCATCCAATTCATCCAAGCTTCCATATAAAATAATCAAGAGGTTAATGGTTCAAACCCTATTGACCTGCAATGTTATGATATTACTATATTTTTGCAGCATCAATTCCTTGTGTATATATAAAAGAAAGAAAGGATTTGCAGACCTTGATTTACCTTTCTGATGGCTTAAATCACCATATTTTAGGTATTTTATAACAGAACATGGGAGCACTAGTGCTAGAATAATACCCTGCCACTGTACAGACGCGGGTTCGATTCCGGGCTATTGCAAATCGCTGCGTTTTTTTAAATTTTTCTCTGTTGGATTCTGCTTTTACGAAAGTGGAGACAGATGATGCTGTATTCTGTATTTGTACTCTGCGTTTTTATGGGCCATGTTTTCTTTATGGTTTATCCCCGATAACACGATTGGATTTATTCATTGCAACCATCATGAAAAACTGGAATTATTCCCTTCTTTTTTTTTCTTTTTTTTTTTTAAAACAATAAACATTTAGAAAAAAAAAAAACTAATCAAACCTGGGACTGATTTTCAATACGAGTGTCACCTCACAGATAGAGAACAGCCCTAGTTCATATAAATAATTTGGCTGAGAGAAAGGATATGTTGGCTCTCTCACAAGAGAAAGAAAAAACAATGTGCCCTCATTCATTTAGCACATTTTTAGAAGGATGTTTGAGATATTTTTGAATGTTCATCTTTATACATATTTTTGTTAAGTTCAAGTTTTATTAGTTTAGGTAGCTGGGTTAAATTCAAATGGCTCCTAAAATAAATAATCTTTGCATAAAGTGGCCATTACCCTGGAAGAACCTGGTCATCATATAAGCATTTTCAATTTTTCAAAATCAGTTCAATTTTTAAATGACTTCTTCCCTTTAAAGTTTCTCAAGAGTTGATGCAATCCATTGCTCCATTAGTTTAGATGGTAAAGTTACTTTATTAAATTTTGTAAATAATGTTTTTAAAAGTTTTCATTACCTTAGAAGAACCTGGTCATCATATAAACACTTTCAAAATCACAAATTCAATTCTCAAATAAATTCCTCCGCTTAAAGTTCTTCAAAAATTTGATAAAATCCATTACTCCATCAATCTAGGTGGTAGGATTCCTCTACAGCTTGCCCATTGTGATCATATATCTTCTCTGTGAATCCTATTAATTTCTCCAGATTAACTCCAAATTTGCTTGGAACAGAAAAGGCAGGAGCTCGAATTGGATCCTTATTGGCAACTTTTCAAAGACTAAGAATGCGAACATCATATAA
>CBVK0101428722.1:0-21113 GCA_900067695.1 Picea abies
CTCTTCCGATCTCACTACAATATCTCTTGCTCATCTGTTAAGTCTGGTATTGAGATATTGTCTATGGTAAAATGAGCACACCTATTATTTTAATAGGTTATGAGCCCACACCACCTTCAAGACACTCTAACCACTTGAAGGTAGTGCGAAAGTTCTTTGTTAAGCTTGTTGTGGCACCAGTTATAGCTGCACTTAGGTTTTTTGATTGTGTAGTTGTAGCAAACCCTAACCCTTGTGTTCGGGCACTTCTGGTGAACTACTTGATCTAATTCCTTGACATCCTAGTGCGCCCTAGCCTGGTGCACCTCTTGGTACCCTCAGCTAGCAAAAACACCAGGTTTGAAATTTTGGTCAAAGTCAAAGTTTGACTAATCAAAGTCAAAATTTGACTAATCAAAGTCAAGGTTGACTTATGGTCAAAATGACTTTGTGATCAAAGTTGAAATTTTAAAGTTTCTAGCTTGTTCTAATCATTGAATCTTTTGATTCAGTTTCTAATCTTTTCTTGTCAAGATGGTATCTAGTTTCAGATTGGAAGACACATTGGACGATGCTACAAGATTTCAAAGGTATGCACTTGTATATGTTATCCAAGTTATATCATCTAGCAAAACAAAGTACTAGAGACCTTGTCCAACCTGCAATCTTGGATTCAGTACATTCAGAGGAACAAGCACACCCTCCATAGTAGTTGAGGCTTCAGGTTCCAGGTTTGATTAAATTGTTAAGCTTCCAATTTGCATATATCAAGAGTGATAGTTGCTACATTACAAATAGTGAAAGAAGTCTTTGAATGGTTCTATTATTTCTAGGTGTAATGAATATTGGATTGCATATGAATACCGTTGATATATATGTTTATTTTACTTGTTTGCAAGATGAACTAACATCTCCTCTAGAGAGATATTTCTTATTTTCTCCTGGGCAGTTCACCTTGGTCATACTATGATGATCACCATGAAATTGTTATCCATTCTTGTTATCATAGATATGTTATGAAAATGTTATTATACTGGAAATGTTTTTATTGTTCTTGTCTCGGGCAAGTTATCTTACAAGATTCCATGAAGGCTACCATGGAGATATATTTGTTTGTTACAAACAGGTTACTATGAAAGAATGATTGATCACAACACTGGGAGTGTTGAAGAATGTTGTTTGCTATTTTCCTTATTATTGTTCTTATTCCAAGCAGGTCACAGTTGATAGCTCTAGGAGGGAGCTACAGTGACAGTTGCAAGCTTGGAGCAAATGACTTCAACAGTGGTGAAGAAAATGGTCTCACCAAGTATCAATTATAAAGGAAGCGTGGAAAGAAAAATGAGTTTTAGACATCCTTCACTTATATGCATGTCAACCCTCTCACTAAATTGGTATGTATAATATGTTTCATTTATTGATGAGTCCTCACATAAAACTTGCATTTGTTTCTGGAAGCAAAAGGGGAAAGTATTTAGTAAGTTCGATAAATTCAAACACTCGTGGAAATCTTATTTGAAAAGATGTTAAAGATCTTGAGGTCTGATAATGGAAGAAAGTACACCTCAGATGATCTCAAGACATTCTGCGGAGAGGACGAGATTAGGAGGGAGATCATCATTTCCTTCAATCCTCAACAAAATGGTGTGGAAGAAAGAGAGAACTGTTCAATTATGAAAGTAGTGAAAGCCATGATCCATGATCAAGACTTACCAATGCATCTGTGGGCTGAAGCAGCCAGGACCATGATGAGGTCTGTAATAAAGATCCTGTAGATCCCAGGATTGCAGATATAGAGAGAGGTAAGAATGGTGTATCAAACATGGCAGAACCACAGATATATGAAGACCCACACAAAGATAATATTAAGAAGGGAAGACGAACTTGGGCTCTTGAGATCATTTAAGATGCATAGAAGTATGGTGCTCCAAATATAACGTTCGGAGAAAGCAAGAAGTCAAAACCATATTCTAGTTACAGAACCTTCCACCTTTGAGGAAGCAGTTAAGAAAAAAGAATGGATGGAGGCTATGATGGAAGAATATCAATCCATCATGAAAAATTATGTATGGGAAATTGTGCTTATATGAGTTTACAAGATAAAGCATGCAGTGAATGAAAGTATGGATAAATACAAGGCAAGATTTGTTGCTAGAGGGTTCTCCTATTAGGAGGGAGAAGACTATGATGAGACGGTTGCTCCAGTCGCCAGATACATGTAATATTCCAGATATAAAAGTATGTAGAACATAAATAAAATGCTAGAAATGGCAGATGAACAACAATATAACCATAACAATGCCACAATAATACCAAAATGATACCATAATACACTAGAAAGAGCACTTTGATTACTAAGAGCAATGCTCACTTGCCTCTTCGAGAGGGAAACCTCCAGTTGAGCAGAGCTCTATTACAATAATATCCAAGACAAAAGTTCTCATACCCTCGACTCCTATTTATACTAAATAGGTCTATCAAAAGAACCATCTAGAGGAAGATCCTTCTAGAAGCAGAAGCTTCTATTAGGTCTTCTTACATTGGATTTATTCTTCCTTATTGCTAGGCCTTATTAATATTGACCTTTATTACATCGAAATATATTATTCTACCTACGTGAGGGGTTAGGTCCCTAACATGTCCTCCCCCTTAGAAACAACCTTGTCCTCAAGGCTTGAGATGTGGAAATTGCTGCAGAATGGTAGCTGTCTCCCAAGTGGCATCTGCTGAAGTTGTATCTTTCCACTTGACTAGCACTTCCTTGATGGTTCGCTGACGTAGACGACGCTCACACTGATCCAAAACTGCTTGTGGTTGTAGCCAAATGGAGCCTTCTTCGTCCAACTCAGAAAGGTTGGTTTGAGTTTGGCACTTAGTTCCAATCACCTTCTTTAAGCAAGAAACATGAAAAATAGGATGGAGATTAGAATGACTGGGCAAAGCTAATTGATAGGCCACCTGTCCCACACACTTGAGAACGGTATAAGGACCATAAAATTTGGGTGCCAGTTTCTCACAATGGTCATCCTTGAGGGAATTTTACTTGTAAGGTTGCAGTCAAAGAAACACTCAATTCCCTTCTACAAATTGATGTTCAGAGTGACCTTGATATGCTTGTTGCTTCATTTGATTTTGGGCCATGACCAAATTCTCTTTGAGAATACAGAGAATAGCCTCTCGAACTATAAGAGTTTGGTCAACCACCTAGACCTTTGATACACCCGACACATATGAGAGAACTGAAGGTGCTTTTGTCCATATACCGCTTCAAAAGGAGTCATGCAGGTAGTTGTATGGTATGAAGTGTTGTACCACCATTCAGCTAGTGGTAACCATTGATCCCACTGATTTTGATTTTCCGACGAAAAACACCCCAAATATGTTTCCAAACACTTGTTGACAACTTCAGCTTGACCATCGGTCAGGGGATGATAAGTTGTGCTGAGATGAAATTAGGTGTCTTGTAGCTTGAACAGTTCTTGCCAAAAATTGTTGGTGAAAGTTGGGTCATGATCAGAAACAATAGAATGCGGCATGCCATGAAGTTTGAAGACCTGATCCATGAAAATTTGAGCCATAGTGGATGATGTAAATGGGTGTTGAAGAACACAGAAATGAGCATACTTGGAAAGATGATCAACTATCACCATGATGACTGATTTATTTCCTGATTTAGGTAAGCCTACAATAAAATCCATAGATATATCCCTCCTAATAACAGGTGGAATCGGAAGCGGTTGTAGTGTGCCAGGATATTTGACTGTTTCTCCCTTGTTGTGTTGACATACATCAAATTCAATCACAAAATTATGAACGTCCTGTTTCATACCATCCCATGTAATGTTCCCAAGCCAATTTTTTTTCGCTTGGAACACTAATTAACTACTGATTTTCTTATTTGTGTATGTTTATTTGAAGGTTGGCCTCTTAAGTTTCGACCTTAGGGTTTATAGTTCAGTTATTTAAGTTTAGATCTGAAGACAAGCAATGAAGATCCAAGATAACACAAGATATGGAACCAACAACAAGATCTGACCTTTATTGATGTAAATAGAAAGAACTGATACAAAAAGGATGCAGATATAGAATAATCCTTAGGTAGCTCCAATAGATAAGATAAGCGCTGCTACAAAATGCTTCGGAAATAATATGCGAGCCCCCAAGGCTAGATATAAATAAATATCAATACAAGATAGATCCAGGGTCAAGTCCAAACCCCCCTGGCTGCAGATACGCTCCATTGGATGGTTGTGAAGACCTAATATTTTGGCCTAGCTGAAGAAGACCTCCAAATAGCATCAAATTGCACCAAATGATAGATCGGGGCAAGTAGAAGCCCTCTCTGAAGTCTCAAACCCTGATGCCAAGATCTGCTCTTCCAAACTGATGAATCCTCAAGAAAGATTACGCCCTCTTGAAGAATGTCAAGATCAATATTTCATCCCTAATGAAGGAGGTTGTTGGCCCTTGACCAAGTTTTGGGAGATCCTTGGTCAAGTTTGACCTATTTTGGGACTTTGACAGCCTGTCGAAGGAGGAGCGCAAGACGAAGTAGAGACTGCGAGATCTCGGCCCCTTTTTGGGGTTTGGGATTATGTAACGGGTATGGGATGTCGGCCCATGGGTTTACCCATGTTTAGGCCTATTTTGTAAAGTATAAATAGATGTCTAGGCAATGTAAGGAGGGGCATCTATGTGATGTTAGTCCAATGTGATAAGTGCTAGTGATCGATCTATGTGATCGAAGGATTGTAAATGCTGTGTGCATACTATGTGAAGCTTGCAGAGCTGAGTGCAAGTGACTATAGAAGGCTTAGTGTTGTAACCTAGCTCGGGGAAAGAGGATCTGGCGAGGTGCACACAGATCTCCTGTCCTATGCAGAGTAGATTTTTTGAGGCTCTGTGCATGTAACTGATTAACAAAAAATAATAGAAGAGAATAAGAGTTGGTGGACGTAGCCCTAGGGGGGGACCAGTGAACCACGTATATGTTGTGTTGTTTTTCTTTGTGCAATGTGTTGAGGTGATTATATGTCAATGTGCATAGTGCTTTAGTATAGATGAATGATTTGTCGAAGATTAGTGCTTAATAATATGGATGGATGTTAGATCTGACTGATATGCATATACTTAGTGCTGAATTTGTTAAGACCTGATCTGTGTCGTCATGCTAAATGTTGTTAGATGCTAGATCTAGTTGGATCCTGCACTGTGTTGTAATTAGGGTTTAACTGCGTTGTAACTAAGAACTAAATATTGATAAGTATAATTGTTGAGTGCTCTGTTAAATGGTTAGAATCACATATATGTGTCCCAGCTAAGGTTGCAGACATATGAGTCCTACAACCACCCCTGCCTCTACCTCAAGTGAGACTTCATCTGCTTCGCAGGTGTTGCCGAAAGGGCCGACAGTTAGGGTCTTGTTGGTGTGTTGTTGTAGAATTGAACCCTACGTCTGCCCCTTTGCCAACAAATGGTTCCGTTGTCGGGACTTGAAACTATGATTGCTGGGAACTAAGAAAGAAGAAGCTTTGTGCAAAGATCCGACCTAAAATTGTGAAAGCTCTATGTGTAGATCTGTCACTCTAGTGTGCAGTACCCTACTTAGTTTGTGAAGCTCCGTGCTAAAGAAAAGAGGTCTAATCTGAAGAAAAGAGGTAAGAATAAGCTTTGTGCAAAGATCCAAGCTAAAATTGTGAAAGCTCTGTGCGTAGATATGTCGCTCTAGTGCACAATACTCTACTTAGTTTGTGAAGCTTCGTGCTAAAGAAAAGAGGTCCGATCTGAAGAAAAGAGGTAAGATCTAAACACTTTGTGCTTTGATAAAGGTAAGAATAGTGAAAAGTTTTAGATCTGGAAGCTTTGTGTTATGTAGAAATAAGATTAGTGGAATTTTTTGTTTCTAAAGTATGGATCTAGGCATGTTTGATAAGATTTGTCCTAGCTTGAAAACTGGGGCACTGACAGATGAAAGAAGATGTGATATAAGTAGATATGATAATAATAGTGAAAAATATGTTATACCTATGTATAGAAAGAATGTTTGGACTAACAAATGGATAAAGGATCCTAGAAAGAATTATTTATGACGTCGGCCTATGGGTTTACCCATGTTTAGGCCTATTTTGTAAAGTATAAATAGATGTCTAGGCAATGTAAGGAGGGGCATCTATGTGATGTTAGGCCAATTTTCTAAGTGCTAGTGATTGATCTATGTGATTGAAGGATTGTAAGTGATCTGTGCATACTGTGTGAAGCTTGCAGAGCTAAGTGCAAGTGACTGTAGAAGGCTTAGTGCTGTAACCTAGCTCAGGGAAGGAGGATCTGGTGAGGTGCGCGTAGATATCCTGTTCTATGTAGAGTAGGGTTTTTTAGGCTCTGTGCATGTAATTAATTAACATAAGATAATAGAAGAGAAGAAGAGTTGGTGGACGTAGCCCTAGGGGAGGGGTGAACCATGTATATGTTGTGTTTCTCTTCTTTGTGCAATGTGTTGATGTGCTTATATGTTATTGCGCTTAGTTCTTTAGTATAGATGAATGATCTATCAATGCTTAGTGCTTAATAATATGGATGGATGTTAGCTCTGATTGAAATGCATATTCTTAGTGCTGAATATGTTAAGACCTGATCTGTTTCTTCATGCTAAGTGTTGTTAGATGCTAGATTTGGTTGGATCCTGCACTGTGCTGTAATTAGTGTTTAACTTCACTGTAACTAAGAACTAAATATTGATAAGTATAACTGTTGAGTGCTCTGTTAAGTGGTTAGAATCACAGATCTGTGTCCTAGCTAAGGTTGCAGACATCTGATTCTTGCAACCACCCCTACCTCTACCTTGGGTGAGACTTCATCTACTTCGCAGGTGTTGACAAAAGGGCCAGTAGTTAGGGTTTTGTGGGTGCGTTGTTGTAGCATTGAACCCTGGGTCTTCCCCTGTGCCAACAGAGGCCTCCAAATACCCTGAAATTCTCCAGAAAGATAGATCAAGCCACCACAAGCTATTAGGAGAAGTCTCAGGGTCAATTCTGGGGTGTAACCCCTCCAAATTAGATAGATATGAATCACAGTTGTGCCCTCCTTCTCTAAAAACGTTCCAAAGCTCCAGATAATAATACAACAAGAGTAAACCTCTCAAAACACTCCATATCTGATGAACAAGGCCCTGCAAGAAATACGCAGGTGCTAGAATGTCAATAAGACATGTTAATAACCTGGATCGAATTCCTCTCCAAGGAATGTTGCGCCCCTTGTTGGAAAATCCTTAAGGGTACGACCTGCTACTCTCTTGAATGGATGATGGTACCTGTGAATACTGTAGAGTGGTGTGGGTGGAGTATTTCATCCCTGAGACCAAGCTTGGAACAAGGTGAGTGGAATATTTCACCATTGAGTTGTTCTCTAGGGTTTGTATTCTCAAAAACCTCAAAACTGTGTGCTCAAGAGCCCAATAGCCAAATGTGTAATAATCCAAGATGAGTGAGAGGTGCACCCTAGACTTCCCTTTATAGTTCATTCTAATATTATTTTGAGTTAAGTTAACCCTTAGGTTCAACTCCTAACTCAACCTCAAGTGCTCTAATCTCCTAGTGAGTTACTTTTTACTTTTTCAAGTCAAATTTAAATTCTAATATTAGGTTTAGCTGACTTTTCCCCAACTGCATGAGACTATAGTCTATTGGGGATGACTAGACTACTGAGTCTCTCCAATCTTCTTCATCAAGAGGTGGGGGACATTACAGTCTCCCCTGCTAGAAATTTCTTGCCCACAAGCAATTTTGAGCCTGTCTCCTATAACACCTATTCACCCTCCCACGTGGCATCTTCAATCAATAGATCCTTCCACTTGACTAAGTATTCCCTGATGCTTCTCCTCTGGAGTTTCTTCTCCATAACCTCCAATATTTCCTCCGACATTAGTACCAACTGTCCCTCTTCATCTAAGGGTGGCAATACCTCAAGTGGCGTGATGTGTTGGCCAATGGCCCTCTTCAATCATGACACATGGAAGACATTGATAATTCTGCTGCCCGGTGGAAGCTCAAGCTCATAAGCCACGACCCCTACCCTCTTGTTGATCCTATAGGGTCCAAAAAATTGGGGTTGGAGCTTTTCCTCCCCACTTCTTTTGATAGAATCCTACCTGTATGGTTGGAGCCTCAAGTAGACTAAGTCACCAACCTCAAATGTGTGCTCTACCTTGTGCTTGTCTACATGGACCTTTTGCTAATTTTGTGCCTATTACAGATGATCCTTCAATTCCTCTTGGATCTGCTGTACCCAATCCTATACCATCGGAACCCTGCTATCACCAAAGGAAATTTCTACAAAGGGTCATAACTGTACAAAGCCCTGAAGGGAGTCATGCCAATGGACATGTGATAAGTGGTGTTGTAACAATATTCCCCCAGGTGTAGCCACTTAAGCCATGCTTTCTGCTGCCCTGCTATGTAATTCCTGAGGTAGCCTTCCACCCACTTGTTAACTATTTCGGTCTGCCCATCAGTCTGAGGGTGGTAGCTAGTGCTAGGGGTCAAGGCCGTACCAACCAACCTGAATAGCTCCTTCCAAAAAGTGCTCATAAATTGGCTATCCCTATCACTAACAATGGTCTTGTGCAATCCATGCAGCCTTAAGATCTCCCTGAAGAAAAAATATGCAACATGTGTTGTGCTAAAGTCTATGGCAATGGAGAATAAGTGTGCAAACTTAGTGTTATAACCCTAAATTGCACCATTCATGCTTACCTGGCATCAGGCCAACTCATTGCCCTTCATTGCCAAAACCATGCTGAACAGACTCTTCAAAAACCTCCTAAATTAAGTAGCCTGCGCCCTAACCTATCACTAGGCGCGTTGGAACATGGGCAGGCCTTATACTGCACGCGTTGGAACGCGAGCTGGCCCACTACAGCCAGCGTTTACCTAACAAAGAAAAAAATCAGGAAAGTTTCCAACGGAACGAGAAGCTTTTGGTCAGTTAACTGGAACTCCCAGGCATGCATGGCCGAGAGTTTGCCTAAAACCATAGCTCCTTCTAGCCTATAAAAGAAGGGGTAGGGGTACTATTCAAAGAGAAAAATCATAGCAAAGAAACTCTGCCAAATTGTCGAATCTGTTTTGTCCCAACCCTTTAGCCTTTCCTCAAGCTTTAGGAGAATTCAAGCAAGGCAGTTGGAGGACAAAGAAGATGAGGAGACCAGGATCAGGATCGAGGAACGGTGGCCGGTCTCTATAATCATTGTAAGTTGATTCATATTGAGATTAATGAAAAAGATACTTTTCCCATCCCAAATACATGAGTCTTATCTACGTTATTTGATTTGTGTTTAATCTCTAACCCTCTAGTAGAACAATAGCATGCATGCGTAGTTTTGTCTTGATTGCGGGATCACTTTTTGGAAGGAGCAGCAGAAGCAAGGGGATAAAGCTCAACGGAGGATCTACACCAACCGTCGATAAAAAGGTTAGTTGGTTCTTCCCATGTTTGCCTGTGAAAAGGGGTTTTAGGTTGGGGTAGAAGGTTAAAAGTTATTTTTGAAGGGTCATGATCTGCATTCAAGTTTAAATCCCTAGCTTGTTAGTCCATAGGGTAGAATAACCCCACAACAGAATTGGCGACTCCACTGGGGATATTCACTCTTAGGGTTTCCGGATTGAATTCAAAGTCTTTTGGGTTGTTCAAAGAAGTTCAGTTTCTGTTTCTTTGTTTATTTTTGTTGTCTGTTAGGTTAATGCTAGCAGGGAACCTGGTTATCAATACCAGTTTTTCCTTGACTGACGCTTAACATTTATTCTCGGGACACATAGAGGTACATGCGGCCTGCAGAAGTCCTGCACGCGTGTGACCCGCGCCCTAACCTTCTACAGCCCGCGTTTGAACGCTTGTTGTAGTGGTTTCAGTAGCATGTAGAGCTCAGGAAGCTTAAGAGGCAATCTCCTCTTCCCTGTCAGAAGTTTACCTTCTCAGGGGGCTTTCTGGATCTTGTCTGGGTCTTGTTGGTTTACTGTCTTGCTTTCAGTCTGCCTTTTTGTGTTAGTCATTCTTTGCATTTGTTTTATTTTTTGCAAATTTTCCCTTTGCTGTTGAAGTAATAGCATCCAAGCCTTTTAGAGACCCTAGTTGTCAATACCAGAGGCCTTTTTTAGGTCTAGGCTGCCTGTGTGTTATTTAATCTTGGCTTTTATACAGACCCGCGGCCTGTTTAAGTCTTGCCCGTGGGTACCCGCGCACTGTAGCAGCTTAGCACGCGTTTACACGTGTGTTGTCTTGGTGACAGTCGCGGGCTTGATTGGTAGCTTTTCAGCTTGGGTGGGGCAGTCATCCCCTCCTGTGGTGAGAAGAGCTCTTCTCAGGGGTATAGAGTCTAGAGCTGTACAGTCAGCAGGTTAGGGCATCTTATCCTTAGCCTGTGTTTGTCAGTTGATGTTTTGATAGAATAGACAAAAGAGAAAAAATATTTGTTTTATGGTTTTTAGGCAAGTGTTGGAATTGGTGCTTTCTTGATTTCTTTTTTGCATTTTGTACTCTAATTCTTTTGCGATCTGCACTTTAAGCTAGAGTTTTCTTTTCATTCTCTTGGTTTTTTTCTTGTCATCATTTTTCCTTGTTGCGTTATTTTGCAATAAAAAAAAATAAAAAAAATTTGTTTCATTTTCTTCTTGATTTGAAGATTGTGTTGTTGCATTAGTAGCTAGGAGAGAAGTCTTTTTGCATAAGTTTTTGTAGTGCATGTGAAGCATAAGTAGCTCGCATATTTGAGTGAAAGTCCTTCATATTTACTGCATGAAATCTTAGTAAATTTGAAAAAAAAAAAAGTCTTTCTTGTTGAAAAGTTGTTGGTTTTGCATTTTAGTAAAAGTTTGTTTCCATGCATTTCTTGTTCATTTTGCTTTGAGTCTTTTTACACACCATCAGTTTCACTTTCACACCTTGTGACTTAAAAATCCCATTAAAAGCAACGCTAATTAAAATCAAGTAGACTTTTCTGTTGGTAGGGTGCATACACTAGCTCAGGAATAGGGCCTTGGAATAGGTTGGAGAGTAAATTCTCCAAGGCCACCCAAACCAAACATTGGAGTCTTTCAATAGGGAGTGTAGAAGTCCAGTTACGGAAAGTTATCCAGGACCCCCCTCTAACACAGGGACTAAACACGAGGTCGCGTAAGGAAAGGCAGCGGAGATAACCCCTCCAAAGCTGGACCGAGCGTTGTGGAGAACACATATCGAGGATTTGTTAAGGGATTCCGTCGTTTGCATTTGCCACGGAGCTTCATGGGTCTCGAATCCGTTCGAGGTACTCAGTTGTCTTTCAGACCATTTTCTCTCGATACCCTTGATAGGTTTCGGGCTTGATACCCTGCTCATTGTGGTCTACCCGACTACCGACTGTACCTGCCTGGTGACTGTTCACGTGCTGGCAAACTAGTTGCCAATCTTTTCTAGGGACATACACAGGTGACTGCGGGGGTATACCGCGATACCTAGGATGAACATCGGACCAATGATTTGCAGAGTATACCAGGAGGGTGCTTCGGTATTCGAGTTGCACTTGCACCGGTAAGTTGCTCTAGTGTTGGTTGTTGTAACTATTCTTCCAACTAGTTTAGTGCTTGCTTGATTTATCTTCTAGGGGATTTCTTTTAGTGCGTGTTACTGTTTGTTCATGTAGAATACCTTAGCGTGTCGTGAATCTTCTCACACAGTGGAGGATTCAGATCTCCGCCAGTCACGAAGGCTTCTGGGCCTGCCGCTGGTTATACTGGAGCCACCCCCGCCACCACTGAGGCGGAAGTTAGACCAACGAGGGTCTTTCGAAGCAACCGGGTTTCAAACCATTGAGCCCGAACAACTCCTGGAGGAATCAGCCGCCAATCTTGGATCGGTTGAAACCTCAAACTCTGATACTTGGCCAGACATTATTGTGCCAATTTAATTTTACGAACGCCTATCAACGCCTAGCCCAGTTATGGAACAAATCACTTCCTCTGGGAATTCTTCCATTCCTATCACTATTACTACCACAGGAGAAGCTTCTCCTAACTTTCCTTTGTCGACGGTCCAGGCCACCATGGTCTCGACCGCAACTACGTCGCACAGTGGACTGACCCCATCTATCGCGGCGGCCACACCTCCTTACACACCTAGTGCGACTGGCCCTCCATTTTCATACGGTATGCCTAGTTCAGGTACAAGTCCTGCACTCACTTCATCCATTTCACAGACTTTGGGTCTGGGGGCAGGGAGCTCTAACGCTTCTCTGCAAGGTCAACTTGGGGGCATTCCTGTCCCTTTCAATGCTTTTCCTTACACTGGAGGTCATATCCCTCCTTTGTCCCCTTCGCTTGGTGGATTGCCTCAACAGTCTGTCGGGCTACCTACACACACAAGTCCATTTGGAGCCAGGAGTCAAGGAACACCTGCGCAAACTCTGCCGGTAACTTCGTCGCTGTTTGTTTGGAACGCGACGTTTGGTAATAACACTTTCGCATCCACTGCTTTCCCATCGGGGGGCACACCCATTTTTGGACAGTCTACGCCGGCACAGGGTACTATTCCTGCGCTGGGGGCACATATACCAGGACCTTGGAACTCAGGACAAGGATCCGTTCCTTCATTTGGAATGTCGTTCTGGGGTAATTCTTTCCATAGTCAATGGAACCCCGGACAGACTTCCATGCCTCTCCCCTTGGGACTGGCATGGGATAATCCTTCCCAAAGTCCGTCAAACACGATGAATGCCCAACATCCTATGTCCTTCATGGGGAATCAACAAATGATGTCTCCTCAAATGCAAAACCCTTACGTTGGTCAGGGCCACGGTTTCTACCAGAACCCAGGGCAGCAACCAAACTTTTCCTGGCAACCTGGTGCTAGTCAAACCCCAGGACCCTTTTATCCCGGCTATCAGTAGCAACCTAAACTACCTTTCTTGGTGACATTACACTTGTTGAATTTAACACGGTTGTTGAATGATCCTATTTGTCACGATCCGCGTTGGCCTCCTATGCCGACAAAATTTCCTTCGGACATCCCAAAGTTCGAGGCCAAGCCTAATGAAGATCCAGGTGATCATATGATCACTTTCCACTTATGGTGTTCATCTAACTCACTAAAAGATGACTCCGTCCAGTTGCGATTGTTTCAACGCACTCTTATTGGGAGTGCCGCGAAATGGTACATAGAGCTTGATCGTTCACGATATTCCTCTTTTGGCGAACTGGCGATGGCCTTCCTTAACCATTTCCAGTTACCTGTGAGATACGATGCCGGCACAGAGTTGCTAGCCAATTTCGAGCAGACGTCAGCGGACCATATCTTGGATCATATTCGAGAGTGGTGACGCTGAAAGAGTCTTATCAAAGTACCTGTCCCACCAGCATTCCTGCTTGAGTGGTTCCTTAAGTCTTTAGTTCCGCAGTTATCCAAAGACGTCGCGACTTCAGGGGTCTTCTCCGAGGAAGATGCCATCATGAGGGCTCAACAGTTTGAGCTTATTTATTCTCAGTTTGGTCTATTGTACACCATCCTACCGGATGCACCACGATCGATTCTGGACAAATCCAGATAGAGAGCCATACCACATGTCGATGGCATCGTTGGTTCGTCACAAACCAAGCCCGCCAAGCAATTGACAAAACAATTGCAGCAGTTATCTATACAACACTCAGCGGCCAGCTAGACTACTGCTTTGGCTGCTCCTCCTACTCAAACGTCGGAAGTACACTCCATACATACGACTAACCCAAAGGCCAACCAACAGCTTGACGGAAAGAAAAAACAACGCAAGAAGAGTAAGGGGGATAAGAAACCAAATGATAATGCCGGTGAGGGCACTACTAAAAAATGGAAGGCGAGGTATCCGTGCAACTTATGTGCGGAAGACCACCCAACCCATCTATGCCCTCGACTTGCAGAGGCCCAGAAGTTTGACACGCAGCAACAGTAAGCCGTGTTGACTAATCCCTTTCAGCATGGGCAAAATTTAACTCAAGCCTCCGCAAGTACGGAGGGGGGCAGCCATGAAAACTTCCCTCCCCCAAACAATTCATCTTCCGCGAACGTATATATGGTGAAAAGTGACGCTTTCATTACGACTAGAGCTCACGACTATAGCAAACCAAGTGCCTCTAAGAAGGGCAAATAAGCCGAGATCCCATCTCTTCCTGTACAGATCAAGAAGAGGTTGGTTGAAACAATGATATGCATTCCCAAGGGTGCGTTTAAGAGGGCTTCTCACAATCCAAACACAAGGGCCGCCCAGAACTACTCTGTAGTGGAAGATCTATCCTAAACTCCTTGCGCTATGTCTGCTTTGGAAGTCCTCCAAAGTTGCCCTGCTCAGAGGAAAGCCTTGTTGACCGCTTTAGGCTCTACTGAGACTTGTAACTCGGGTACCATCATGTTAGATACGACTGACTTGAAACCTTGTTTGCCTTACCACGTCGCGTTTCAGATAGTAGTGGCTCACCCCACGAAAACCTTTACATGAAATATCTTCCACACAGTGGTAGACGAGGGTGCTTCGACTTGCATTATGTCGTTAGCATGCTGGAAAGCCATTGGTGAACCTGAGTTGTCTCCGTCACCTACTCTCCTCACTGCGTTTGATGGTCATTCTTTCCAACCGCATGGCATCATCCCTTCTTTCCCTGTGCAGTTAGGGGGGAAGACCGTGTGCGTCGAAGTAGAGCTAGTCGATGCCCCCATTGATTACAATCTATTGTTAGGTCTTACTATTTCCACATGAAGGCCGGATAGTGACTATTGATCAGTTGTCCTTCGCTCGACCTGACCCAGCCTTGGGGGCATCCACGGTTCCCATGGTAGATAATCCTCAAGCCGGTGCTGTCAATGTAGGAGTTGGTTTGTGCCCATCTTTGATGGGTACCTTCGATTACCCACCTCCTCAAGGCGATGTCAAGTTTATATCGACTCACCACAAGGCTAAGATTTTCCATGTTTCATCGTTCCGCATGACTTACTTTCAGGATCTGTGGACTCTTCCTTCCCCATCAGACACGATGGATGTGACAGGGCATGCGGTCATGTCTACGCCTTTGTCGGCCGCTGAAGTAGCGTACTCTTTGGTTCAGCAAGCTTCAGCTACTCTTGATTTGATTCCCGCACAAGAGTTGGATCCACTCCTCGAGACTATCTAGGCTCAGGATTCTCTTGTCAACACCAATTCGTTAGACTTAGTCTTACCTTCTGACGAAGCCATAATCGAAGCAATGACTGGTCTGGACAAACCTTGGGAAGATCTTCATCACAGATCGTACTTCCTCCCAGAGTTACACCGAATCGAGGCAGGAGAATTCACTATCACCATGACGGGAGATCAGCCTTGTCCCATTAACCTCTTGGCTACACAGGATATTTATGCTGAGGGAAACATGGCGACTATCGCTGCCACGATACCTATCAATATCTACCGAAACCCTGGCGTCGTGGAGAATGTCTTCATCGGAGCGGATTGCTCCCCCGAAGAGATTCAGATTTACATGGATCTTTTTAAAGAATTCCGCGATGTTTTTGCTTGGTCTTATGAGGAAATGCTAGGCATCGATCTGAAAATAGTTTAACATGAGATCACTACGTATCCGGACGCTAAGCCTGTTCGACAGAAACTTCATCCAGTTAGTGCTAGGAAGGCAGCAGCCATCAAGGCTGAGGTTGAGAAATTGCTTAAGGCAAGGTTCATATACCCTATTCACTTGACTCAATGGGTGTCAAATCCCGTGCCAGTCGATAAAAAACAAGGCACGATTCATGTATGTACCAATTTCTGTGATTTGAACAAGGCGTGTCCAAAAGACAATTACCCAACTCCATTCATCGACTAGATCATTGATGAGTGCGTCGGTTGTGAAGCCTTTTCGTTCATGGATGGTTTCTCAGGCTATAACCAAATCCAAATCAAACTTGAGGACCAACACAAAACGACATTCATTTGTCCGTGGGGTACATTCGCCTATCAAAAAATGCCTTTTGGTCTTAAGAACGCTGGAGCCACTTTCTAGCGGGCCATGTCTTTTTCGTTTCATGACCTCAAACATATAGTCGAGGCCTATCTATATGATTTAGCATCACGCTCTCGCAAGCGAAAGGATCATCCTATGCACCTCTGACTAATCTTCGAACACTGTCGCTACTTCCAGATTCGCTTAAATTCCAAAAAATGCAGCTTTTGCGTCACGTCAGGACGTTTGTTAGGTTTCATCATTTCAACAACAGGGATCATGGTTGATCCTCTTAAGGTGGAGGCGATAGTCCAGTTGCCCCCCCCATGCACAATCTTACAACTTCAAAGTCTTCAAGGCAAGGCAAACTTCCTACGACGCTTCATTGCCAACTATGCCGAAATAACCAAGGGCTTCATGCGTTTACTGAAGAAAGATGTTCCTTTCCTCTGGGACGAAGCAGCGCAGTGCTCTTTTGATGCATTGAAACACGCCCTTACAACCGCACCTCTGCTAGGGCCACCGAATTATAACAAGGATTTCCTATTATATCTGGCTGCCGCAGAGTCAACCATAGGCATGGTTTTAGTTCAGGAAGATGATTCGTTTTCTGAATACGTGATCTATTACCTAAGCCAAGGCCTCGTAGGACCAAAACTTAATTATACCCATCTCGAAAAACTTGCGTTGGCAGTAGTCCATGCTGTTCAACGGTTCCATCACTATGTTCTGTTTCGTCAGACCACTGTCGTTGCCGTCGTGAATCCATTTCAGTATATGTTGACACGATGAGTTATCGGCGGAAAAATCAGTAGATGGATGGTCATCCTCCAAGAATTTGACTTAGATTTCGTTTCAGCGAAGTCCAAGAAGTCACTGGTCTTCGCAGAACTTATTTCGGAACTTCCGGTTGAGTCAGGTGACGTTGTGCCTGAGGAATTGCCTATCTGGGGGGATATGTTTTTGATTGAATCATCCAACCCCTGGTACGGAGATATACTGATCTATATCTAGACTTTGAAGTGTCCTACCTCTTCTTCTCGTGATGAACGTCGGCGGATATGCCATCAGGCCAAGAACTATCTTATACTCAATGATACTTTGTATCGGAGAGGTGTATATTATATCTTGCGTCGATGTCTCACTCATGAGGAGGCCGTCATAGTGCTCAATGATTTTCATATAGGAGCTTGTGGTGGTCACTTATCCGGGTTGGAAACAACCCAAAAGATTTTACGAGCAGGTTACTTTTGGCCCACACTTATCAAAGATTGTATCGAGTTGGTCAAGAAGTGCCATCCATGTCAAATCTTCTCACGAAAGATGAGGGCACATCCAGCTCCCATGTTTCCTGTTATCACCGTTGGTCTCTTCACCAAGTGGGGGATTGATTACACTACTTGCAACCCCCCATCAGTGAGGGGGCATCGCTATATCATTGTAGCTGTCGACTACTTCACTAAGTGGGTCGAAGCTATGCCAACGTTCAAAGATGATGGAGAGACTGCAACTCTCTTCTTATTTAACCAGATTATAGCACGTTTCGGATTCGCAAGAGAGATTGTCACTGACCATGGCAGTCACTTTCAGAATCAAATGATGTCCGAGTTAATATCAAAGCTTGGGTTACGGCAAGAAAATTCCTCACCTTACTATCCCCAAGCCAATGGGCAGGTGGAAGTTGTTAATAAAACTCTTAAGACAATGCTACAACGAACCATCAACTCAGCCAAATCCAATTGGCATTTGATGTTATACTCGGCATTATGGGCTTACCGAACATCAGTTAAGACTGCAACCGGTTTCTCACCTTTCCAACTCATTTACAGGCTGGAGGCAGTCTTGCCCATCGAATGTCAAATTCCATCTCTGAAATTGGCAGTACAGTTATTGCCAGACACTTCTCCACTTGAAGAACGGTTAGTACACCTTGAGCAGCTTGATGAACAGTGTCGCGATGCGGCTCTGGCCAACGAGGCTCATAAACATAAGTTTAAGTGTCAATATGATAGGTCCGTTCGTCCTCAGGTTTTCTTTGAGGGAGACCTTGTCCTGGCTTACGACCAAGATAAGGACCCCCTGGGGGCAGGAAAGTTTAAACCCATGTGGTTAGGACCCTTCATTGTTAAGGAGGTGTTAAAGAAGGGTGCTTATCGTCTGGTCAATTTTGAAGGGAATGCTTTGGCGGAATCTAGAAATGGGCTCTACCTCAAGAAGTATTACTCATAGCATCGTCACTGTGGGTAACTTTTTGTAACATATGTATAGTCTTTGTGCTATTACTTTCTTTCGTTTCTATTGAAAAACGTGTCATGGACGTGTCATTAATGTTATCTTTTGTCACTATGGTAGATGTCAAGTGAGTCTGAGGTGTTTATTGGGTATGCGGACGACGCTAGTCGACACACGTGGAGGCTTGCCTCTGCAGCTTGGATAATATTTACACCACAGGGTCAGTTGTTATCTTCCGGAGGGATATGCTTAGGTGACACCACAAACAATGTTGCTGAGTATAGCGTAGTTATTGAGTTGCTTCGTGACGCTTTGTCATTGGGTATCTCTCGTCTCCGGGTCTATCTAGACGCTCAACTGGTTGTGTCGTAGCTAAACAGAATATACCGTGTGCACGATCCTACTTTACACCGACGATTCCTTAGGGTACGTCTCTTGGAATGCAACTTTGATTGTATTACATATTTTCATGTTCCTAGGAGTCTAAATCAAATCACAGATACTCTAGCTAATCACATTTTAGATTGACATTTTGCTCACACATAAGAAGGTCATAATAAAACACATGTAAATACATTTTTGAACACATAATCCATAAAGACACAGAAAAGAAATAAAAACCATACATATACATCATAAAATCCTCAGAGTACATAGATGGGCGCAAGTGCCTCAAAAAGTGGGAGCCATAATGAGTCACTAGGGCTTATGCCCTCAAAAAATATATGCATATCAGTGCTCAAGGCACATAAAAGTCTACAAAAGGATGTTCAGGGCCTATGGGCCCTGTTATAATCATATACAGCTCGACCCAAACGCCTAAACAATCAGACCCATGTCCGAGGTAACCCCACCATATGAGTCTGCATGGAGGGCGGCAAGTCCTCTATCTCTATCATGGGAACTGTGCGGGTGATCTCAGTGAAGTTCCACTCAATCCGCCCAAGAGCCCTCTCAGCCTCTCTTGTTGGGCGGTGCCCTACTACTGCTACTCCCCTAGTGGCGGCAACTGCGGCCTCTGGTCATGGGTGGCACCTGTTCCATGCAAAATCGACAGGCTGCACGGGTCCCACATCTGCACGCAACACAATGTTCACCCATCAGAAACTCTGTTATCCAAAAACATGATATATATCTAAAAAGACATAAAAATTACATATGAAAACAAAAATACTGTACAGGTGGAGACTTACCCATCTCCCGTCACTCCTCACCAGGTGGCATTGGTATAGCTGGATCTCTGGAAAAGTCGATCCCCGCGTATGGGTAGTCCTCGATGGCGGGGATCTGCTGTGACAACCAAGCAAAGAAGTCATCGTTGAAGGCCTCTACGGTCCTTCCACCACCCTGTCGCGGCAGTAATGCTGCCCATCTACATACTACAGGGAAAGCCGCCAGATGTCCTCGTACTGTCATCCGAGGACTGAAGCATGGAACTCTCTCAAAGAAAAATGAACACAGGATAGTCCCAAGCCTGAAGTTCTTGTGTGTCTGCTGTCTACAAGCTGTCAGCTGAGCTTTCATGCTCTCTAATAGTGTGGTACTCCAATCATATATTTGTGCATTCATGCACTGAACTGCACAGTTCATCTGTGCGCGCGACACCTGATGTACGGCTGTGGAGCCGGTAATTCGCCCAATGAGCGATAAGATAGTCTGTAGAGAAAGGCTGGTGATACTGCTAACCGGTATCGATGAAGTCCCCTGATTGGTCCCAGCCACGCAATATTCTGCTATCAACTCCAAGACTTTGCTTGGCCCCGCAGGAAAGGTCTGAAAGTTAACGGGTTCCCCTCTCCTCGAGAGGCCCGTCAAAAAGTAGATATCCTTGGTGGTGGGCACCAAGGATTGCCCCTCTATCATAAATGCCTCTGCATCAGGATGCCAATAGTCAACCAGGGCATTCAACAGCCCTGGTTGAGCGTGCATAAACGGACATAGAAAAAATTTCACCAAGCCACACTGCGTCAGCACGACCATCACATTCGGATCTGCAGCCACTGGCTCATTGGCAGCCTCATGCTCCCTCTCTCTCCAATGAACATACATCCTGCAAAAATCACAAGTCAAAGGGGGAGTTTTAGGTCTTGCACACTCCATTTTTCATTGCGCGGGGGTACCCGCGGGCTGTCCCTGGACAGCCCGCGTTTGGTTAGGGTTGACCCCTTGGAGGGTGACGACCACCCCCAAAACGCGCCCAAAAACAATAAAGGAAGTATTGAAATGAAAGATGGGGGAGTTTTTACTTACTTGGTCCAAGCAGAAGTCCGTTTGGTCCGTTGTAGCTCCTGGAATCACGATATCTGGCACAGGGGGTCTTTTGGCTCCAGAGTCAATTTCCAAATCAACAATGGTGATAATGAGGTGCCAACCTCTATTTATAGACTTTTTGGCCTCCTTTTGTCACCCTTTTGGCCCCTTTTATCAGTTTCTTTATACCAAAAACCATTTTGAGTGGTTCTGGAGTTATATGGAAGGGATTTGATCAGGTATTGGGACATTTTTCATTGAGTTTCAAAAAATAAAAAAATATATACATAAGGACGGTCCATAAAAAAATTTTCAAAAATCAACCTGAGCATATAGGGTAGGATTTCATCCCCACTGTTGCATCTCGTTGCCTTTTGTTTTTACGATATAGGATCGATCCCATCCGGTTGTGCCACGGAACCATCATATCTGCTCTAGAAGTGTCGCAACTGGGTGGTAGAGCTTACCAAAACATGGATGCCCTAGGTAGTTCCTGGTTGCATTATGGTATCCATGCCGTTTCTGACAACATAGTAGGCTCGGGAGTCCGCATAGTCTTTCTTGAATATGAGTTTGAGCCTCATTTGCATGGGTCTTTTTCACTCTTTGTCTTACCCTCCGGAATCCCAAAACATAACTAGTCTCCTTTTAAGCCCTTTTCAGACCCTCTAAACATGAAAAGATTGTCGA
>CBVK0101428724.1:0-14317 GCA_900067695.1 Picea abies
ATTGTGAGGCTACAACCTCTATTTTGCAAGCTGCAACTTGCTAAGAGCACCAACTCTCTATTTTCTCTAGCACCTACTAGAAGGAAGCACCAACTCCCTGGTTTCTCTAGCACCCACTAGAAGGAAGCACCAACTCCCTGGTTTCTCTAGCACCCACTAGAAGGAAGCAACAACTCCCTAAATGTTCCAACACCAACTGGATGGAAGCACCAACTTCTAGTCACACAGGCACCAACCTGCATAAAAGAGAACAACAGTTCTCCCTTGCACCTCCCTACCACCCTGGATTTTCTGGCTACAACCAGACAGAAGCTACAACTACCTATGTTCAAGCACCCACTTGAACCTCTGAGGACAATAGTCCTCTCTAGCACCTCCCAACCACCCTGAAATATCAATTTTTTCTACTCAAACTTATTACAATGATATAATGTTCATCACTGGCTTACCAGTCTCATCACTGTTCTACTACACTGCCCTGTTCTGTCTGCCTCACTGTCTTCAAGCACACATGCCTTGTGCTTTTTTTTCTTCTTCCTTTTATGCTCTATGCGCCATGTCCATTCAATCCACCATTCCTCTTCTATGTATTTCAATTGTTGCACACTGCCTCCTTCTACATGCCTAAATCATTCTCAACAGTAGCCCTCATCTCTTCTTTGTTCTGCATTCTTATAGTCTCTGTGCACCTTGTGCATGCTATATGCACAATACTTTTGCATGCTCTACTCCACGCCATTTTTCTCCACATCGGGATATTTGTTGCCACTCCACATTGCCATCGATTCACTCCCTCGAGCATCAACACACTCTCTCTGTTCTGCATGTTCTCCTCGTGTCGAGTCCTCTTCCTAATCATCATGGAAATTCCTCATCTTTTCTAGCAGTTATACCCATACGTTCATCATCACTGGGTGTTATGCTAAGATTCCTTAGCCTATCTAGCAATTGAGACTCTTCGTCTTCTCTATCATAGTCGATCTCATCCTCTCTATTGCAGTAACAAACTTCAACACTCTTCCAACTGTCAATTGCCTCTATGAATAGTCTTCATTCCACTGGCAAATGCCTTGAGACTCTTCAGCTCCTCTGGAAATCACACCGAGGCCTCTTTGATTTTTTCTGTGCAGAAACAATCAGTGGTTTCTTGCAGTTACACTGTGAACCTCTTGAGTCTTATGAATTTGGCACCTTTCACCTTTCCTTTCACATGTGGCCTCAGGTAGTGACCACACGCCTGTTCAGAAGGTGCTTTCACGATTCGCATTTGGACATTTTGGCATTTTGGCATTTCTGTGGTGAAGAGTCTTGAATCTTCATGTTACAATCGTTGAAAAGGAGCTTAGCCTAGTGCTAAATCCTCCCTCTCACATGACCACTGACAGTGACCACAGCCTACACCAAAAGGTATTTTGGCATTTCGGCATTTCTGTGGTGAAGTGTTTCGACACTCCAAGTCATGAACCCTGAAATTTTTGGTGTTTCACATTTCAACGTTTTGGCATTTCTATGTTGAAATGTTTGGACACTCCAAGTCATGAACCTCGAAATTTTTAGCGTTTTTCATTTCGCAACTTCGGGACTCCTGTGATGAAGAGTCTCGACTCTTCATGTTGTGATCACCGAAACTCCGAAATTGAGTTAGATCAACGATCCACAATATTGATGGTTCGACGGTCCAGATCTTTTCGTTATTTCTCATATCGCAAGTTCTTCTTGTGAGTTGCTTCCTTGAATCCTCCAGCTCCCGGTATTTGAAACTCCTAAATGGAGTCAGATCAATGGTACACAATCTCCCTTTGATCAACGACTCAGATTAAGTCTTGGTTTCACCTTTTGTGATTTCGTCATTCTTGTCATGAGTGTTCTTGACACTTCCAACTCCCGGTATCTGAAACTTCGAAATAGAGTCAGATCAACGGTCCAAAATCTCCCTTTGATCAACGACTCAGATTAAGTCATGGTTTTTCATTTCACGATTTCGACATTCTTGTTGTGAGTGTCCTTGACACCTCCAACTCTCGGTATCTGAAACCCCGAAATGTCCTGGTTTCACATTTCACAATTTCATCATTCTTGTCGTGAGTTGCTTCCTTGACTCTTGGAGTTTTTTCTTTTGATCTTTCCATGCAATCATCATTGTGCTACTGGTCTTGATCTTTGCCATCAATGACAAACATGCATACTCTGCCTCTGTTTGAAAACATGCCAACAGGTTTTTCATATTTTGAGAGTCTGAAAAACACTTAAAGAGAACTCTCCCAATTAATTTTTCGTAAATTAGTTCGACGAGACCAAAAAAGTGATAAACTACCACCCGTCGAACATTTTCTTCAAATACTTTTATGAGCGTGAAAAGAACAAGATCGCTTGGCAATATTTTTGTTTTCATGGAGCGTGAAAAAAGCTTAAAGGATACTTCCTAATTTTCATTGTTTTCATGTTACCATGACAAGTACGAAAAGATGAAAAAAGTATACTCGGTTATGTTCTCATGTATTTTCGAGCGCGAGAACGAACGAAGACTAAGCTTGAGGTTTTTCCTAAAAAACCCTAAAAGGGTATTCGTACATGTGACAGATAAAAGAAAAAATACTCGTACACCATCGTTCAAGCTTCTAGGTCATCTATCTGTGAAAAGCCATACTCACAAAGCCATTAGGGTATTAGGTTTTTAAGCAAAAATATAAAAAATCAATGAAAAATAGTAAAAAAGTGAATAAATATGGGTAAAAATCCCTTTTTACCAATTCAGTGTTACTTTGTCAAAAACTTGTCCAACACACCTGTTTTTTTTCCAAATTTCTTCGGTTGATTGCAAGAGGTACAAGCGGTCATTCAACAAATGGTTTGGGCCAATGAGGTGATCTCCTGATTCTTCATCTTTTTCATGGATTAAAATTGATTTTCAATGGTAATTTTTAGTGTTTTAGTCCATTTTAGGGCTGGCAGGTGCGTGCAGGCGTTCTCACAGGCAAGCTATTCGAAACCTGCGAGAACCTAAGATTCTCGCAGGTGGGCTTCAACGGACCTGTGAGAATCCACACTGTGAAAAATCCTCACTTGTGAGGGCCGAAAAATGAATTTTCGTGTATGTTTTTACCCAATAAAAAATTATTCAAGAGGTTTAATGAGTTTGTAACTTCCTTCTCATGGCTCCATTGCAGGTATTGATCATCATGATGTTGGAATGGAGGGAAAGAGAACATGAGGAGGATGATTCCATTGCCGAAAATGATCTGGGTACAGTTGTTGCCCTCCGAGAATGTGGGATGTTAAAAATTTTCAGGATCCAGGGCATGAGAGCCCAACTAAGGTTGCTAAAGTACCTGGTCCATATGTGGGATGTGTACCAACAAGTATTTTATGTAGGGGTCCACACACTTGCATTATATATCGAGGATATCTATTTTCTGACGGGGTTGTCACGACGTGGATCCCATGTGACCCTGACCGGAGGTAGAGGTGGTGGTCTTCCTATGAGCGAGTATGTTCGCCAATATTGTGTTCTCGAGGCGGAGAGAAGCAAGGGTAAATTTTCTATCCAGGGTGTCCAAAATCTGACCCTATAGAATATCTTGTTTACCATTGCATGCATGGCCGGTAGCATGACTCTAGACATGGCTCTCTAAAGATATTTCCAATATGCAATAGAGTGAACAGAGCCTCGGGTTTTTAACTGGTCGAACGTGGTTCTTCGCAGCATGAAGAGGCAACTGACAAAGTGCAGAAGGGGTGACCTGAAACAATTCGGGTATGGGTCAGTTTTGGTGTCTTTCTTCCTCGAGAGGGTTCCACTACTGCATCTATAGGTAGATTGGGGTTTACCAGCCCCACGGGATCGAAGGATGGTGAGGTGGTGTAACCTTATGGCTCGGCATGTAGCAGGCCCTTTATTCAAATATAACGATGCTTTTTTTGACTAGTTGAGGCCCCAGATGATGATGATCGATGATTATGCATATGTCGGATTGGATTTCCGAGGGGATTTGGATTTGGTTCTGCCTGAGGGTGCTCAGTGGGGTGACTTAGGTAAGAAGTACACATTTTGTTTTTTAATGTTTTTGTAAATTTTATTATATAAAATGTTTTTATGTTTTCGATCCAAGGACTAATCAAAAATTTTGTTTGATGACACAAATATGGGGCCGTATCAACCTCCAGGAACATCTCCCATTTAGAGAAGGGGAGAAGTGGCTCTAGTGGCAAGATGGGATGCTAAGGACTATGAGGAAATTGAATAGAACTTAGAGGGACTGTCTACAGACGTCCCAGACATCACTATTGGGGAGATCCCGAAATGCTATTAGCGCCATACTATGGGCGTGTCTGAGTCTCTTATTCAACTTCTCCATAGGGTATCCTGAGAAGTTGTATGTTACTGTGAGCATCATCCGTGATGCTATTTTATAGAAGCCATGGGATTCATATTTTGACATTTCGGTCTTTGGGAAAAAAAAAACTTTTTGTAAAACTTTTGATCGTAATATATCTATATGGAGCTTCTACCATCTTATTTTGTTTTGTAAAATATATATAATGTGTGATTGGTTTTATAAATGTCTCAGATGCCTGTCTAACACATATTTAGCTAAAGCATCAGTCTATGTATTTACACATCTAGGAATGTGATGATATTCGATGTAATCAAAATAACGTTCCAAGAGGTAAATTCGTAGATATACCTGCAATAAAGTACGACTTCGGATAGCATAGACATTACTTAACTCTAGCACTACTAGCTGTGAATCAAGTCATATAACCAGGTGGCGGATACCAAGGGAAATGGCATCAGTTAATAATTCGATGACAACCCTATATTTTGTGATATTATTGGTTGTACGACTGAGGAAAACACCTCATAGACTGATAAGTTCGTTTGTAGGTGCATAAATTACCCATGCAGCAGAAGCTAGTTTCTGAGTACTACGACTAGCGCCATCGGTGAAGCCAATGTGGGGTAGCAAAGACTCTGACATATGGAAACCAAGAACAACGCAAGGTAAGTGGTCAAGGGTAGAAACCAAACAACGAAAAAGCACACTAAAGTAAAACACAAGAGTATGATACAATAAAATACAAGAACTCATGCACAAATAACCTAAGCAGAGTACTTCTTTAAGTAAATCCCATTTCTGGGTTCACTCAAAGGGACACCATCATAATCCACTAACTCATAAGCTCCCTTCTCCAACACTCATTTGATGATGTAAGGGCCTCTCCACATAGCCTCGAATTTTCTGGCACCTAGCAAATCACGATCTTGTTCATAGAGGAGAACTAGATCACCCTCAAAGAAAACGCGTGGCTTGACATGCTTGTCATATTGGGATTTGACATGTTTCTTCTGGGTTTCAATAACTAGGGTGGCATCACGACGGACTTCTTCCAATTGCATAATATATAATAGACGTTCTTCTTCAACAGAGGTGCTTGGGAGAAGCCCAACGACTAGTTTCAATGACGGTATCTCACATTCAATCGGTAGAATAGCTTCTAAACCATACAATAATTGGAAGGGTGTGAACCTTGTGGTAGACTTTACAGATGTCCAGTAGGCCCATAATGCTGAGAACAACATCGTGTGCCAACTTATTTTGTGAATTCCTATAATCCGTCGAAGCATAGTGATGAGAACTTTATTGATTGCTTCAACTTGGCCATTGGCTTGTGGATAGTAGGGGGTTGAGTTTTCATGTCGAAGACCCAAATTTTCTGTAAGTTCAAACATCATGAAGTTTTGAAAGTGGCTACTATGATCAGTGACGATAGACTGTGGGATTCCAAATCCTATGATGATGTGATTGAATATGAATAGGGCTGCAATTTTTCCCGTGTTGTCGAATGTAGGCATCACCTTGGACCATTTCGTGAAATAATCCATGGCTATGATAATGTATCCATGCCCCCCGAATGAGTGAGAGTTATAGGTCATGAAATCGATACCCCATTTAGTGAAAGGTCCAACAGAAACTACAGGGTGTAAGGGAGCGGGATGAGATCGTATCTTATTATTATATGTTTGGCAAGCATGGCATTTCTGGACAATGGTTATACAATCTTTAAATAAAGAAGGCCAGAAGTACCCTGCTCACAAGATCTTTTGGGTAGTAGCATACCCAAACATGTGACCACCACATGCTCTAGAATGGCAGTCATTCAAGGATTTCTTAGCTTCGTCAAAGGTGAGACATCATCAAAAAACAGAGTCAATCCCATGATGATAAAGAGTATCACTGAGGATAATATTCTGATGGTCTTGGTAATGTATGTGATGACGGTTAGTGCTAGAAAAATTGGGCCAGAAAGTCTGAGTCTGGAGATATATAATGATATCCCCATACCAAAGGTCATTGGAACTGATTAGAAAAAGGGACTCATCGGGTAATGAGTCCTCTGCTACATTTTCTGTCTCAGAACAGGGAAGGTCACATATCAATTTGGAAAACACCAAGGATTTCTTGGACTTAGCATGTTCAAATTCTAAGTCAAACTCCTGGAGTATTATGATCCATTTGGAGTATTTTCCCTTGAGCAATTGGTGTGTAAGAATGTGCTGCATAGGGTTGCAGTTGGAAATCACAATAGTCTTGCATAAAAGGATATAGTGTCGGAAACGTTGGACAAATTGGACAACTGCCAAGGCCATCTTTTCAACATGTAAATTCTTGGCTTCAGTAGTCGTGAGACTCTGACTCAAATAATAAATGACATGTTCGTCATGAGAATCATCCTCCTGGACTAGAACCATAGAAATGGTAGAGTCTAAGGCTAGAAGATAAAGGAAATAAGCTCGACTATAATTGGGTGGGAAGAGTAGTGGGGTACGGGTTAAAATCAGTTTCAAAGCTTCGAAAGTTTTGTTGGCAGTGGTATCCCATACAAACTTAGAACCTTTCTTGAGCAGTCGAGTAAATCCAAGTGTTAACTCAGTGTAGTTTGGGATGAAATGATGTAGAAAGTTTGCCTTCCCTTACAAACTTTGTAGCTGGCGAAGTGAGGAAGAAAGAGGGATATTAAGAATCACCTCGACCTTCAAAGGATCTACCTTGATCCCTTGACGTGAAATAATAAAGCCTAGAAGTTGGCCAGATTCTACACAAAAAACACATTTGTGCTGGTTTAAGCGTATACGGTAAAACCGACATCGAAGGAAAATGGCTTGGAGGTGTGTTGGATGATCTAAATGGTGCATGGAATGAGCCGGTAAGTCATCAAGATATGGTTGCACAATGTGATTTATATCATGAAAGGCATAAGACATAGCACATTGAAAAGTCGCACCAACATTCTTGAGACCGAAGGGTAGTTCCCAGTAGGCAAAAGTGCCCCAAGGGAAAATAAAAGCGATCTTGTGTTGGTCGATGGGTACGATATTAATGTGATTATATGCGGAGAAACCATCCATCAAAGAAGATTTCACTTTCGGCACAATCGTCGATGATCTGGTCAACGAATGGGGTGGGAAAGTTGTCTTTAGGACAGGCTTTGTTAATATCCCTATAATCAACCCACACGTGGATCGTCCCTTGTTTCTTGTTAACTAGAAAAAGATTGGAAACCCAGTCAGTTAGAGCCACAGGGTAAATAAAGCCAGCTTTAAGAAGTTTCTCAACTTCAAGTTTGATAACAGCTGCTTTACGCGGGTGGACATGACAAAGTCTTTTCTAGATGGTTTTAGTGCCCGGGTACATCTTAATATTGTGTAAAACAATGTTGGGGTCAATACTCAACATTTCTTCATAGCTCCATGTGAAGACGTTACAAAATTCTTGAAAAGGAGACTTGTAGGTGACAACCTTGTTGTTGGAACACGAAGCTCCGATGTGCACATTTTCGACAACTCCAGTTTTAATGGATATGTCGAGGGGGATGGTGGGTGAGATGTTACTTAAGTTCCCTTCATAGAACATGTCTTGTGTAGACTCGGGAATGGTAGAAATGATGAAAATGGTCGATGGAGTCAAGATCCATTGGTAACTCTCAATGGTGTGTTGTTCGAGGAAGAGAATGGAACGATGATGTCCATCATCCCATGGGGCATCTTCCATGGACATAACAGACATAATCATTTCTTCTATAGGAAAAATGACACAGAATGGATCCGACGATAAATCACCAAGAGAGGGGTAGAAGGAGTTGTCGATTGAATGGCTTGATAGGTGGATTCAACCGAAATCAAAGGCATTTGTTCGCCATAGCGGGGACAATCACCAGGGTCGGGTACTATCCATGGGTCGTGAGATGCAGGGGTTTCTCGACCAGAGGTGGAAATCATGTTGATTGAGGTGACAAATGGAGGGGAAAGGTCGGGTGGTGGGATTGGGAATGTACCCATTAGAGTAGAATCTTTGAGAAGACCCACATCGATGTTCTCATACCCGAGAGGTGTTTTTGAAATGAAAGGTATGTTGCTAGTACAAGAATCAGAGTTAAAGAAGGTTAGTTGATCGACAGTAAACACTTTTCTTTGGTGTGGGAAATGTAATAGACAGAAAAGTGTGGAGACAACTCTATGCATGGAATCAATCCAGCTACGACCAAGTAAGAGGTTGTAATCGAGAGGTGCATCGAAGACCTCAACTTTAGCGTTGACCATTTTTCCTTCTAACGTAATAGGCAATGAAGGAAGGACATAGTAGGGTTTAAATACAGATCCATTAAAGGTCGTGAGAGTGTTGTGTGATTAAGTAAGAGGAGGAGAACTGATGGCTCTCTAGCAAGTGATAGACATGATGCATGTCGAGGCTCCCTCGTCAATTACGGTTCGACAGATGTTTTTGGTTTCAACGACAACTTGTATTTGAAACGCTAGTTGAGGGGGTATCCTTGGAATGTGATCTTTCAGGTCAAAGATTATCAGGTTTGTATCTGTGGGATCAATTCCACCAATAGATTTTAACAGTGCCTTGCGTTGCACAGGGAAACTTTGAAGGACTTAGAGAGCTGACATCGCGGAGGGTGCTTGCGCAAGATCTTCTACAATGTTGTAGTTTTGGGCAGCACACGCGTGAGGGTTGAAGGAAGACTTTCTAACAACACCCTTTGGAGGAGGGCATAGGACTATATCGAGGTTCGTTCATTTGAGATGAAGAGGATTGTTGGGAGTTGAAGTCATGGGAGTTAGTTGTACCAACGGAGGTGGTGTATCATCAACTTTCTCCTTGGAGGGAGAATAATATTTGTCTTGAGTGACGATAGCAATGTCGTTTTTCTTTGAATCACCTGTGCACATCAGGACGTATGAAGTAGTAGAAGGAGAGGTTTGGTCATGAATGACCAATTGGGCCTGCTTCTAAGAAGATAAAGGTTGTGACAAGATGACAGGTGTAGGAGGTTTCAGGGTCCCTTGAAAGAACTTGGTGACTTCAACTTGTCTCGGACAATATTTCATGTAGTTATCATCACCACATATAAGACACAGATATCGCAGTTTATGCTTATCCTTATCATTAGCAGGTTGTGTTTTAGTTTTTTTGGATTGGGGGTTATTTTTATCCTCTTTGTTCTTACCCTTTCCTTTTTTGGATTTATTTTTACTGGCAAGGGTAGATTGAACATAGTTCACCTCAGAAGTCTTGCCAGTGGAAGGGGTGGGAGTCGTAGCATTATTTACATTAGAAGCAGAAGACTTGGGGTTGGTGTGAGAGGATGGCATAGAGTCGCCAATTTTTTTATAGGATAAATCGGTATATTCGGACACTAATTGATCTCCCTAGATCCACATGGATCTAGAACAAAACAGGACAGGACAAGACACTTTCCCTAACTTACTATCATTGAATTTTTCATCAAAGAAGGAATAAGTGATGTACCTTTATATCGCTTCCTTAGGTATTTGTTGTTCCTACTTTTCTCCTGTGCTCTTGTGAGATCATATCCAAGACAACACAAACCAACAAAAGTGAAGATAGTAAAGTATATTCAATGACAACCTATGCATATGATCAAGGAGTTATGCAATAAAATAAGAGTGATTTTATGGGAAAGGGACATGCCATTGTATTATATTAAATGAAATTAGAAGATACAACCAGATTGCCTTGATGTCACAAGATTCCTTTCGGTGGTCCTTTGTTCCAACACACACACTTCCTCCAAACTTGCATGAAGAAGATCCACTATGGCTTGATAGACAAATGGAGGCCTCAAGCACCAATTCAAGTAGGATTCCTCATACAATTATGAACCTATTCTTTCATCAATTCTCTATTCAATATTGCTTAACCTCTTCCATGAGAAACCTTTCAATATATAGGCGAAGGAAAGATGGTTAAAGGGATGAGGATGATCCCACTAAATATGAGAAGTTAGTAGGATTCCAACCATTCAAATGCCAACTCATTTTCCAGAAGATCCTCTTCTAAAACCTTCGTAACATCTTCTTCCTTTTTTAGCTTTGAAACAGGTTCGCACCCTACCTATAGAGAAAACTACGAACACCTTGCAGGCAAGGTATAGAGAAACCTGCGAGAATGAGGGTTTTCGCACTCTATAAAATATGCAGCCTGTGAACTCAATTTAAAAATATGTTTTGTAGAGGAAGACAACAGTCACTTTTCTCAGATAAAAAGTCCTTATGAGAGTCTGAACACATCACTGTAGAGACATCACCAGAATGACCAAAATAATGTGTACCTGATCCATAGGATCTTTTAATGTAGCTTGTTGCAGAGAATCCATTAATTGGATTGAGAAAGAGAGCTTCTCACAGCGAGAACATGGCATCGGAAGAAGGGATTTCTCAAGATGAGAAAGAGTTTCGGAAAACATTTTATGCTATGTCGGAGATGGTGACAGTTTTGTACGAAGATTATTTAGAACGGAAGTGACCAGTTTTGGGTAATTCTTCAAAAGGAAAAAGTGAAGAGGAAGAGGACCATCCTCACATTCCTCCTTCACCTCCATCAACACTTCCTTCTTCTCCTTCTTCTTCAAGTTCAAGTTCTAAATCTAGTGGAAAGAAAAATGTTCATAAGAATAAACATGAAATGCCATTGTTAAAACTTGATGTAAAATTTGAGTTGCCCATATATGATGGTGAAGTAAATGCAGAAAAACTTGATAATTGGATCAGGAAGATGGAGGTATACTGCAGTGTGCAACAGATCAAGGATGAGGCCACACAAATTAAGTTGGCATCTTTGAGACTTGCAGGTACAACTCTTATCTGGTGGCAAAGCAAGCTGCAAAAAGGAACACAAGATGTGGGTAATGTATTTCCATCATGGAAGAATTTGATTTATGCACTTAGGAAACAATTTTATCCTTTGGGTTATAAAGAAAAAGCAATAATTGAATGACAATCTTTAAAACTAAGAAAAGGACAATTAGTGCAAGAATACACCGATGGATTTAGAAAAATGGCATTAATGTTAGACATTCCTTTGCAAACACAAGAAACCCTTATGAAGTATATAGGAGGTTTGCCTGCACATATTAGAAACACTGTTTTCATGTTTGGACCCACTAACCTTGATGAGGTTTCTGTTCAAGCTACATATATTGAAGCAGGGAAAGCAGGTGTGTCAGGGGAATCGTCGTTTTCAAAGAAAGAAGACAAGAGGAAAAAGCATGGAAAGAATGCAAATGCAGTGACAAAGAAGGAAGGAAAGCCCTCTTGCAATCATTGCAAGAAAGAGGGACATGATGAGGACAAATGTTGGCAGTTGCATCCCGAGAAGAGGCCAAAGTGGTTCAAAGAAAAGAAGGGAATGCAAATAGTGGCAACGACATCAAAACCCATAGACTTGGGATCGGCTTCAGGTGATGAGTCTAAGATTTCATTGGTTGGTATGACAGGTAAAAATGGTGAAGAGATTGATTGTAGAAGCAATTTGTTTCATATAAGGGTAATCATGTGACACACTAAGATAGAAACATTAATCGACGGTGGATCTCAATCTAATCTAATCTCAGAAGAATTGGTTAATCAATTGAAGTTAAAAACACAAACACATCATAAGCCTTACACACTTAAATGGATGAGCAATCATCATCAAATGCACATAACAAAACAATGCACAATCAAATTTTCAATTTCATCTAAGTATGTGGACGAAGTAACTTGTGATGTTGTGTCATTAAGAGAATGTGGAATGGTCTTAGGTAGCCCATATTTATATGATCGTAAGGCAATCTTCTACAGGACAAAGAATCAATATCAATTCACTAAAGCAGGTCATGATTATGTGGTTCATGCTCATCATGTTAAAGCAAATAAAACACTTCAAACAATGGAACAATTAAAGAAGGTAGTGCAAGCAAGCAACAAACCAATAATTGTTTCAAATGGAATAATTGATCTTAAGCAAGAACAAGACATGGTTGTCGAATGGAAAATCAATCATAAGTTGCTTCAAGATAAGCTCATGTCTTGCAGAGATATAAAATATATCATCTCATTTGCAGTCGTCTTTTTGATGCTGTCATTAGCAATGTTTTCTACATGGATGATAGTGGCTTCAGTAAGATGTAACAGGGTTCAAATGGCTAACAATATACTGTCAGTTGTCATGATTGTGTTACAGTTGATCTTGATGAGACAGGTGCATAGGACAGAGTTCAGAGACAGAGAGCAAGCTGGGTGGCCTATCCTGAGCTTGTTGACTGGTTAGTAACCTTTTGGGGACCAAAAGGTCTTTTTGTGGGGAGGTGTGATCCGAAATCGGATTCAGAAGCCTGATAGGACTTGAAAAATGCTCAAAATGAAAGTGCTCATAATGTGATGAAACCTGTACCATTGCGTCCATCTCGTCTTCCTGATTCCGGTGGTATATTTACTTTTTCAAATGGGCTCCGCATGGAGAAGATATTGCGTTCTGTCCAAAAAGCCAAACAGGTAAAAACAAAGGATGACTGTACAGTCCGTACAGTCTGCATGTCATGTTGACTGTGCAGACCGTACGGTCCATACAGATGACGGGAAAACCTAGAAGGTGACATGTGGCATCTGCAAGAGATGACACGTGTCAGGCAGATTTGGGCATATGGGCGTACAGCTGGACCTATCTCAAGGTGACACGTGTCACCACTGTAAGGGGACACGTGGCATGGGATGACGTCAATAGCTGACGTGGCAGGCTGACAGAGCAGTACGACAGGGATAACGTGGCAAGGTGACATGGCAGTATGGTCGACAGGTGGCAAGCACGTGGTCCAATCAGTAGCTGACACGTGGCATGTTTGTGGTTGGTGGTTAAGGTGCCACGTGGCACCCCATGGTTGGCTATTGGTTTATATGTAAAATTTTATGGGTTAATGGGAGTCGAACCGGCGACCTCCCCTCCGGTTGTGGACTGGCAGGGCTGGGCTAACCGCCCTCCCAGCTGGTGGTGCTTGTTTACCATTCGGTGCAAAATGTATTTAAGTTTGTTTGAAACTTTGGGTGGAGGCGGAAAGGGCCGGGGCTTAGCCCCAACCCTTTTCATTCAGTGTATTACCATATAACCACGCCACACAGGACCAGGAGTCAATACGATAGAGCACGCAGGAGGGGGTAAGCCCCCAGATCCCGGGAGGTTACCATAAGACCCAGGGCTACAGCTAAAAGAGCGCGGGAGGTTACAACTTAACCCGTGGACTTATGCTATAACCGAGAGCCACGACCAAGGGGTTAGCGCCAAAAGGAGGCTAGCGTATGAGCGCTCGGCCACATGGCCCCCCATATGACCAAGAATAAAGGAGCGCACACGGGAATCAAGGGCCTATGCCTGATTTTTGGTCAAATTTGGGTTTTATGCCATAGTTTTGGGTTTTTTATTGTTAAATAGCCTATTTTTAGTTAATTCTCTCCATTTTTGGGGGATATTGGCTATTTTTGGAGCCCAAATTCTTGGAGGAAGTTGGAGATGAGAAACCAACTTCAAGGTTATATAAACCAGGCCTATTTGAGGCCATGGGAGGGCAATCAGAGCAGAGTTATGCTGAAGAAAAACCAAGCCAAAGCCATTTTGATGCAGAGAAGCTTTTGAGGAGGAGACACTGTCAGATCATTTCTGGGAGCTCCGGACGTCCGTTTTGCGTGCCGTTTTCTTTACAGGGTTCTTGAGATCTGGAAAAACATGACTAGATCAGTCTTGTAGCCATTTGGCATTGCAGTGATGTACTTTTGAGATTTTGAACAAAAATAAAGAAACCTCCCCCACAGAGACAAAGGCCCGAAGACGTAGGCAAAGTTGTGCCGAACTCCGTTATCAATCTACGTGTTATGGTTTGTTGTTTATTCTTTCATTTCAGATCTACAAATATGTATATGGCTGTTATAATTCCTCTTCTTTCCTCATTCTTTCACTAAGTTTCTCAAATGGTTAATTAA
>CBVK0101428727.1:0-39489 GCA_900067695.1 Picea abies
AATCCAAAACTAGTCATGTGAGACTAAAGTAAAGTTTGATGAAAATGTTAGTCTTTTGTTGTTAAAGTTAAGAAAGGTTTGCAAGTATGTGATCATATACACCAAGTCTATTACAGAGTTACAAATAAGATTTGAATGATGAAATTGGTGAGGGATTTTAGTTGAGGTACATGGTTTAATCAAGTAGTTGATGAGTTGGCACATACATGAGGTTTATATTTGATGATGTTGGTACATCTTGATGAGTCATAGTTTATGTCTATTTGATGCATTATTGGTACATATTTTCTGCATGGTTTATGCACTCGTTGATGGTACAGGTTGAGGTATAGGTTGGTGCATGGTTGATGTACTTATTTATAGTACATGTTGATTACAAGTTGTTTGGTACAAGCTGGTGCATGTTTGATGCACTTGTTTATGGTATAGGTTGATTATAGGTTTATTGGTACATGTTTACAAAAGTATATATCACAGTGATAGTGTGATAGTGGCTGCATCATTATACTTCAGAGCGGTTGGATGGGGCAAGGACAGGTGGTTGTAGCCACCTTCCGGTTGTAGCCGGGGAATATAGGCAATTGGAGCCTCATTCTAGTTTTATCCAGAGAATTGGGGAGTTGGAGATTCCTTTAGGTTGTAGCTTGTAACAACCCAAATTGATTAATTTTTATCCTAATTTTTAAATTTGAATTTTATTAAGTATTAAAATATAGTAAATGAGTCTTACATTATTTTATTATTAAAAGTGGGTAAAGTAATTAATTGGAGGATAAGGTTGTTGAGGAATTAATGGGAGGATAAAGTTGTTGGGGGATTAATGAGAGGGACTTGAGAGAGGAGGATAAGAGAGGAGGTGGGCACTTGGAAGATGATCTCATTTTTATTTTGGTTTGAGAATTTTTGAAAAATAGAGGGAGAAGGTGGAGGGAAAAACAATTTTGGACTGCATCTGGATTGTTGGTTTTACTTGAGGAGCTTGCTTGAGGAATTTCATAGGGGGCACCTGTTGCTGTGAATTTTGGGCTCGGGGGCCAAGAAGCCAAAAGGAATCCTGGGGCTATGGAGGCGAGTAGGTTGTTCCTAGCTGGCTAGGAGGTTAGTCAGTTTTGGACAGAACTTCAACTTGGACAGAGTTGGAGAAGAACATCAATTTGAGGTATTTATTATCATGCTGCTCATTTTTTTAAATTCTGCTGAATAGTGAATTGTTATTATGCTGAATAGAGAAAAAAAAAAGAAATTATGATAGCAATTCTATGTTTAAATTTATGTTTTTTAAGGTTCTATTTGGACAGGTCTTACACATGGTATTAGAGCCCGGTTTCAAAACTGAAACCTGGGATTCACCACCCACAACACTGGGATTTTGTCTTTGTGCCAACATAGTCTGCAGGTCTGCATCCAATTTGGGTTGTTACAAGCACAAATTTGTTTTAGGTTTAAACTCCTCAACTAATAATTTTAAAACTTAAGAAAATTTAAAACCCCCTAACTTCAAGAAACAAAATTCCAGTCATGGATCTACATCAAGTGCATAGTTGTTTTCCTCAGCATTCTAGATTAGCTCCATAATAAAATGAACACCTGGGCTTTGTCAAGAGGTTTGATGTAATATAGCACGAGGGTAAAGAGAAAGTTGAAGAAAATTGTGTATCCAAGCAGAACTGCAACACCAAGCCGTTTCCTGTAGGCTATACCTATGTGAAAATATTCATCACAACTTAGAATATATATAGCTAATGTATTCTTGCCAAATAAGGAGCCATTACCGCTTCAGGCTGGCTTGTTCCACTTGTGACCTAAGAACCCATTCACGAGATGGAATTTTGAGTATACATGAGAGAAGACATCCAGTAATCTGTATCCACCTGCCTTTGATGTCATTTCAAGAAAAAAAAGAAATCCATCGAGGAGAAAAATAATAACCCATGCAAAAGAACCAAATGCATTGGCTACGATCATGCTCAGACACAATAATGTAATGAACCAATACAATGAAGAATCGAATAGTGAAGTGGTTATCTGATGAACACAGATTAGCGACCGATGTTGGTGAAAGAACCCTTCAACATGAAATGATTGAAATGCCTCAACGCATTCCTTCATGGATACATCTCTATTCGGCTGATCCCTCCATGCCCGGTATTGCTGCTGATATTTATTGGAAGTGGCTTCCTTCCAGAAGTCTGTCACACCGTTGTATTAAGGACACTTTTAAACCATCAGTTCAAGTAACTTGGGCACCTCTTCATTTTCTACGTCAATCCTTGCAGCCATATTATCATTATTATTATTCATAGAACAGTTGGTGTCTATTTGAATGCAATCGGTGACTTTAGCTTCGCATAGTGATTGCGAAGTGCACCCCCATGATTTCTAGGAAGCAACCCACACTGCGATTAGATTTGGCATATCTCTGTCTCTCGACGTCCCTCTCTTCTCCTTTGTAACCTAGATCATTTCGATGCTACCTTCAAATACGCCTGCTTAATATATGAACGCATGGTGATAATATATAAAAATCCAGCCATGCCCTTTATCATCAATGTATACAAATCATACTCAAAGTCCCCTCCGTAGACAAAAGTTTGACTTCTTGGTGCAATCCTTCTGTAAGAGGGTTATCTTTAAACTTGTTTTTTTGAATCTCTTCAATGTGCTCACTTGGTGTTTCCATTTATGCACAGGCAAAGGATATCCGATTCCAATAGTGAGAAAACACTATAAAATCAACCCTTCCAACTAATCAAAGAAAATTAATTGGGAATCTGACTGAAAACACTATGGTTCAGAAGATTGAATTTCAGAGTTACGTAATCAAAGCATCGAATTCATATTCCAATAGTAATATTTACGAAGACTATATGAAAACATCTCGGAAGACATTGATAGGCATCACTGGATGCTTTAAATAATCGGGGAGTGTTGTTGCCAAATCTACTGAGGAAACTTGTATGGCACTAATGAGAATGGAACCCTTGACCTGTTGGGGGAGGAGCCAATGCCTTGAAGAAAGGTCCAATAGAGGACGATTGGCTGCACTTAGAATTGGATTTGGAATATGAAAAATCTTTGATTATGTACATATATGATGTTCTTTTGTACGAAGCATATTGAATCTTGCAGTGATTTGTCATAGTAAATCTACAGAGAACGATTGCGAGACTTCGAATTGGATTTGGAAATACAAAAAAAAAATCTTTGGGAATGACTTTAGTTGATTTTGGATGTGGTAGGTGGATTCGGTCGAGGTCATAGGTTTTAGATGTGCTAGGTGGAGCCTGTCTAGGTGAAGGAAAACTCACAACATGAAGTGAAGAGATGTGGAATTACAATTTCAGATTTGCTAGATTTTTTTATCCTAAAAGTTAATAACCTATAAATGTGGTGGCAGACTACAAGGTACTTAAGTATTTGACTTATTTGGATAAGTATAAAGGATTCAGATAAAATTATTAAAGTTATATGAACCAAATAATATAACATAATTATATTGATAAAGTATGTTTCATTTCTTTTTTTAAATGTTATTTAGGTTGTAGCCTCTTGTGAAATTTTAGTAATTTTATTGATTTTCATTGATAGATATATTAAAAAAAAAAAAATCAAATAAAATTGAAATAGTCTAATTTTAACTCAAGTATGTATTTAATGTAATAAAATCATTTAGTTAACCATTTAAGCTTTTAAAAGAATCCATTCATCTGAGATTAAATTTTTAAAGAATTCCATAAGAGAGATTAAACTTTTAAAAGCTACATGAAAATGTTTCTTTAAATCTTCACAACTCTATGTACAAAACCCCTCATTGTGTTGTTGTCTTGTTGCATTCCATATATCATACTAAATAATTAAAACTATACACACACACACACTATAGTATATGTTATAATTTATATACCATTTCCTAATTAATATAATAATATTGAAGTCACTTTATTTATCTTCTTTATGTCTTCCTTTTGATATTGCATAGTTGACATTATGTTTTCTTTCATTTTGATCTAAATTACTTGAGTGTATAGCAAAGACAATGTTGTCTGTACTACATATAAGATTCAACTTTACCTAACAAGTGTGATGTGGAAGACACATCTCTTTGAAGACATTCTCAAGTCTTTTGAAACTTTCGACATGCTTGAAATTTGTAGCCTAGCATTATCCATTATTTGCAGAATATATTCTTTAAATATCTTTGTTAGATAACACATGTATTCTAATATATATGTAAATAAGGGCGCAAACAAAATAACATATAATACAACATATGGAGAATTACATTTTTAGAGTGTGGAATAAAGAACTCGAAGTGCACATTATGGTTAAGCTTGTTTAAACCATCCAAGTCCAACTTGATATGTTTTAAGATTAAGGGTCATGTAGTGAAACAAATCTTGTAACCTAGAAAATAATTTGTTGATGTGGGAAACATTGTAGTGAATGACTTAGGGGTTACCCTCCACTTTGTAAGTAAGTAGAAGACCTCAAGTAATGTTGATTTCAAATGAAAACATAGTCACAAGCATGGTTCGTAGTGATAATAAGGAAGAATATAACCTTATCAATTCTAAGCATGGATTGTACAGTACCACTTAAAGATTATCTAACCTTAGTAATGCTAAGAGTAAATGATACATCATTGTTACAAGAAAGACATTGACCACTTGTGAGAGGTTATTTTCATGAGAAGGTCAACAAATTTTAAATTTACCATAGTGTTTATGTTAAGAGTGGAAACTAGTGATGAGTCCTACTCCTAATTTATGCATATTATATGAAGTGTATGTGAGAAGATTCAAGACTTTTCTAGTGATACTTATTCTCTAGAAAGGGGAGGTCATGTGAAAATTTATCATTGGCTAGAAAAATATTACATAGCTAATGGAGGATTTGGTGTGGTGTACCATTGAATTTTTACTATCTTAAGAGCATAGCTTATGCACTTGGGTTGCTTCTATACTTAGGAGTGAGTGGGGAAGAGTTTTGAGCCTAGAGAGAGTGTAGTGTGAAGGAGGAAGTTGTGCATTGTAGTTAATCATTATGTAGGTTAGTATGGTGATATTGACAACATAAGACTGTAGTGGGTGCTTATGTTTAGTTCCACATTCTAATGAAAATTCAAATGGATATTGTAAGTGAGCCTATGTTGTGAATTTAAAAATTGAGTTAGAATGATAAATGAAGTATCATGAAAAGGCATTTTATTATGTCATAAGGTGTGGCATGGTATATCAATTGAGTTCTATTAGTCACTATGCACGAGTTCGTTGTACGAGGCATGAGTTATCTAAATGGGAGGACACGCATTGAAATGCATTAATTGGTCTAGCAACTACTTGTTCACTAAAAAGGATTTTCCCCTATGAAGAAACTCTGTTTGAAAATAAATAAGTAAATAAATAAATCTATATGAGGAATGATGAACACATGCTTCCCATTGTTAAAAATGTCTTTCATGGTAGGATAAAGAAATTGAAAGTGCTAGAAATGGACAAGAAAAGAGCTTGTTACCAAAGTTGGTAAGTACTATGTAGGTATAGAGGATATAATTTTGAGACGTAGGAAGTACAATGCTGAGAAGAGAAGACCTCAAGGATAAATGACTAAATATTTGGAATGAAATCTTGTAGTAAATTTATTATGATATAAAATGTTCACTGACCCACATGTCAACACGGTGCTCTTTATGTATAGGCATGTTTGTAATAGTGAATTGATGATAGAAAGCAGGATTTTCCTCAACCGTGATAAAGAGAATCCTATACTAGACAATTAACTTGTTTGAGATATAATTTATATAACTTAAAGAAAAGAGAGATATTGAGGACAATGGAAAAACAAACGGTGAAGTAACAACATCACATGACCATCAATTAGTAGTATCTTAGTCAATGCTTGTAAGCAGGGAAAATATTGGTGTCTCAATCTCATGAGTGATGGAATATGTATTGTCAATCTAGAGTGATGATCAAAGTCGACAAATGCTTGTCTTTAATTATCAATATATCTCAAGAAGAATTGTATGTATGACTTAAGGAAGTTTATATAGAACTCAATATAAGATTCACTTAACTAGAGAACTGATGATGAGCTAACGTTCTAGATATTGAACAAACAAATAGACTATACTTTATATATGGGGGTCATATATGGAACTTAGGAAGAATAAATCTATAACAAAAGTGTGTCTTATCATCAATTAAATTAAAAGTGACGATAAAATAGAGTCAAGACACGGTAAGGTGTTTACTAAATAGGGGTAGTTGTAATAAATATATTAATAGCCTCAACATATTTTAATTAGTGAAGGTACAATGGGACCAATATAGAATAGGGTTTGCTATCATAGATGACACACATAAGTTGTGTGATGAATTTTTCCTTGTATTGAGAATGACCATAACTTCAGGAAGAAGTTTTGATTTGAAGGGTGGGTGTACGTAATGCCACCTTTTGACTTAGATATCGAGAATTACTTAAGGCCTAATCACCCTTTATTTTCTATTCACAGTGAAACTATTAATGATAGACTTGAACTTTTAAGATGTAGGAACCTTTATGAATGTTTAAACGTTATTTGAATGATGATGGATAGGATGTGATCTATTATGTGAATGTAAATTCTATGAATGTTTAAATGTTATTTGAATGATGATGGATATGAAGCGATCTATTATGAGAATGTAAATTCTATGAATGTTTAAATGTTCTTTAAATGATGATGGATATGATGCGATCTACTATGTAAATGAAAATTCTATGAACAAGTAATGTCAATTGAATTATGGGGATATTATGAGATCTATTTCTAACTTGAAAACTTTGATACTAAAGTTGTTGATACATGGATACCGAATTGAGATTATGGTTGTATGCAAATGCATGATGATAATGCATAGATATGTATGAGTTTGTGCTATGGACTAATTTTCAGGTCAATGGGCTATGAAATAGCCAAGGGATAAGGGTAATAAGAGTGGATGTCATGACCACCGGCCGAGAAAAAATATGGTATGAATCTTTGTGTGTAAAATTATATTGGTACAAATGCACTGTTATGATATATGGACCAGTGCAGGTTTTCAGGTGGTGAGACTGCCCAAAAAATGAATAAACGATGACAAAATTCCCAGCAACATGGTGCCACTGTATATTCCATGGTAGGGTGTGGACCCTAGTCCTATTAAGAGGGGTGGAGGCATTTCCCACCGTGTATCCTCTAAAACATGGAGTCATGGGAGGATGGTGTTAGCTCATGCTCCCCTAGACGTGTGATGATGATTGTTGGTTTCCTGCTAGGGAAGCTTGATCAAGAGAGTTGACACATCCGCTTACGGGTTCTATTTGGAGTTAGGTCAATATAGTTGATGCTACAAGATAGTCCAGCAGAGGAAGGATAGGGATGGAAGATGGAGGTAAGTTAGGGAGGAAGGATGAATAGAAGTAGTTGAGAGTGTGTGGGGATTTCTCCTTATAGAAGAATTTCTGCATTTCCTCTTTATTTATAAAAAAAAAAAAAAGGAGAAAAATATATGTATATATGTATATTTATATTTACCTAACTAAACTAAAATTATCTAAGTGAATGTAGCTTGTGCTAAATTATTGTAAATGAGGAATTTCGTGAACATTTAAATAGTTTACTATCTTTTATGAAATGAATGATCTTATTGATTGGATTGAACACATACAAGAATTACTTTAGGTGTGATAATTCTTTTCATTAGTACATGTACGAGTCCTCTATGTGCTAGCTACACATTTATGCCTTGCACATGTACACTAGTATGTGTAAGTGTTTTAAATTGATGATGTTGATTATTTGATGTGGATGTATGAATCATGTGTCATTACCCTTTTATTGTAAATTACCCTAACTTCGGGACAAAGTTTCTTGAAGGGTGGGTGTATGTAACAACCCAAATTAATTAATTTTTATCCTAATTTTTAAATTTGAATTTTATTAATTATTAAAATATAGTAAATGAGTCTTTCATTATTTTATTATTAAAAGTGGGTGAAGTAATTAATGGGGGGATAAGGTTGTTGGGGAATTAATGGGAGGATAAGGTTGTTGGGGGATTAATGAGGGGGACTTGAGAGAGGAAGATAAGAGAGGAGGGGAGCACTTGGAAGAGGATCAAATTTTTATTTTGGTTTGAGAATTTTTGAAAGATAGAGGGAGAAGTTGGAGGGAAAAACAGTTTTGGACTACATCTAGATTGTTGGTTTTACTTGAGGATCTTGTTGGTTTTACTTGAGGATCTTGCTTGAGGACTTTCATAGGGGGCACCTGTTGCCAGGAATTTTGGGTTCGAGGACCAGGAAGCCAAAAGGAATCCTTGGGCTAGGGAGCTGGATAGGTTGTTCCTAGCTGGCTGGGAGGTTAGTCAATTTTGGAAAGAGATTTAGCTTGGACAGAGTTGGAGAACAACCTTAGTTTGAGATATTAATTATCATGCTACTATTTTTTTTTAAATTCTGTTGAATAGTGAATTGTTATTATGCTGAATAGAGAACAAAAAATAAATTATGATAGCAATTCTATGTTTAAATTTATGTTTTTTAAGGTTCTATTTGGACATGCCTTACACAGCCTCAAAACATAGGGGGTTGTATCCTCCTTCTGGTTGTAGCCAGAGAATTGGGGAGTTGGAGCTTCCCTCATGTTGTAGCCTGAGAAACTAGGGGGTTGGAGCCTCCTTCCAGTTACAGTTGAAAACAAAGGAAGTTGGTGCTTCCAATGAATGTAATTCTTAAAGACATATAAGAAAAATAATTTCGTGGTTTTATCCTGCTTTGGATTTCCATGTAAAACACTGGTGTACTATGTATGTGTATGATTGTTCGTTTGTTCATTTTTTATTTACTCTGCAACTATTGTATCGTAATTCTACATTAACATAACACTTGCATTTTATGGTGAAAAATGATTAAATTTATCTATTACTGATTCACCCCCCCTCTCAGTAATCCAATAATTGGTATCATAGTAAGGTTCCTTCAAGAAAAAATTTAACCACTGGAAGGAGATCATGGATTATTATGAGAATGGTGTACCAATGTTTAATGGTCAGAATCGTTTAAAGTATGAGATCTGGAGCAGAAGGACTAAAGTATTTTTACAGGAACAAGGACATTATATTTTTATATCAGTTGTTACAAGATATGATTGTTCAAAAAGGGAAAAGACTGCAGCCAAGAAGGAATTGAAGAAGAATAACAAAATAGAAATGGATTTCATTTGGGAAGGATTACCTAATTTGGTAAGAGAAAACTTTGGTAAATGTTCATCAACCAAAGAAATTTGGGATAAGTTACATGACATATATTATTTACCCATCATAGATTCATAAAATTCCAAAGAAGATGCATATACAGATCAAGAAGAATTATGTTCACCATGTCAAACAGATTCAGAACATGAAGAATACATAATCACCAGAGGTATGTTATTTTTTTCTAATTGTGAAAAACACGGACATCTTGAAATAGAATGCCATGAAAGAAATGAGACAAAAAAACTGATTGAAAAGGAAGACAATTATGAAGAAGAATTGGTTGGTTCTTTAGATGAACTAAGAGAAGAAAATAAGTCACTCAAGAAAGAACTGATGAAACAAAAGGAAAGTGTTCATATTTTTGAAGAAGCCCAACATGTGATTGAGAACTTAAGAACTCAGCTACAAGAAGCCAGAAAGATCGAAGAAAATATTGAATATCAAAAGCAGTATTTGGAAGCCAACAGAGCAACACAGAAGGAAGAAGTAGAAATGAGAGAGAAGATATTGACATATCATACTAAGGAAAGGACTATCAATCTAAACCAACTTGAGGCAAAGTATGGTCAAGAAGAGAAAGGACTTTAAGAAGAAATAATCACATTAAAAATTCAGTTTGAAGAAGTGAAAAGAACAAAAGATGTCATGAAGTCTCAGATAATGAAGAAATAAGAAGAGGTTGAGAAACTTGAAGAAGAAGTTGTCACATTGAGAAGTAAAATCATCAAGCTCAACAAGAACGTTGAAGAGAAAGAAACATCCACATCAGTTATAGAGAATGAAGAGAAGCAGTCTAGGTTGCTAGAAAAGAAGAATGAAGAAAATAGAAAGATTTATGGAGAAGTACTCAAAGGAAAGAATCATGGTCAACCAGAATCTAAGAAAACTACTGAAGATACATATTCAAGAAGAGAATCCATGTTCAAGCCAAAAAGAAGCTTCAATCATGATTATGATCAGTCAAGGCAAAAATTCAAAAGGACTACACCATAAAGAATATCATTCACTCCTAGGTATGCAAATTTCTTTTATGGTCATTGTTTTATTGTACTAATTTTGGACATAAGGTTGTAGATTACAGGGATTATAAAAGAAATTTTCAAGCAAGAAGTTCCTATGTGGCCCCACGTAACATTGAATGTTACAAATTTCATAACTATGGACACATAGCTAGTGATTGTAGAAGCGTGGTCAATACTTCCATGAAAGAGAGCATTGATATCAGATATAAGAAAGTATAGATAAGAAAATAGGAAGAACAGGTGAACAAAGACTAGGTACCAGAGATCGCAAGATTGGAAATAAAAAGAGATGAAGGAAATTCTAGAGAGAAAAAGAAAGATGTCAGATACATAAAGTTTTGGAAAATAAATGAAAGAAAAGAAGGATACGTAAATAAGGAACAGGTTCAAGAGATTGTACTTTCAGGAATTGCAGTGAAATATGAATACACGAATAGAAAGAAAGAAGTCAAATCTCAGAGAGATGATGAATCTACCAATGAAAATGATGATGAATATACCAATGAAACTGATGATGAATACACATCAAAGAGGAATTGTTCTGAGCCATCCGGATTAGAGACTCCTAGGTAATATGAATATTAGGCAGGGCAATTCTATGCGATAACTGTAACATACCAAAGAACCATCCTTCGAGAAACTTCCAGAGTTTGAGAAGATAGATCCAGAGAAGTCAGTTAGCAAAAGTACAATTTGATAGATTAATCAAGAATTCATGATAATATAGTGATAAGTAGATCAACATTATGGAAAATTGCACAAGTAGAGTCTTGGATAATATGGATAGAGATGGATTTGTAAGAACACTTAGCAGGTTTGGACAGATATATGACAGTGGACGAGAGCATGGATTCATATATTGGTTCAGAGAGTGGTTCAGAGACAAAGGAACATTATCATAATGGATGATAATTACACAGGAAATAGCTCGAACAATGCTAATGGATTCCAAATTGACATCTATTTTTTGGACACATGCAGTGCATACAGTAGTTTACATTCAAACAGAGTAATGCTCACAAACATCAATGACAAAACTCCCTATGAACTATGGAAAGGAAGCACAGACAACAACCTCTACATCAAGGTAACTCAAGGTAGTATTTTATTAATTGAAATTTATGTTGATGATATTGTTTTTGGAAGTACTAATGACAGGTTAAGCCAGAAATTTTCAAAGGATATGGATAATGAATTTGAAATGTCATTACTTGGAGAAATATCCTTCTTTCTGGGTCTTCAGATATGTAAAAGAAACCAAGGAATTTTTATTTCTCAAACTAAGTATATCATAGAAATGCTAAATAGGTTCGGATTGGAAGATTGAAAACTAGTTACCACTCATATTATGATCCAGGTGGATATCAATGGCCATCCACCTTTTTCAAACTAGCTCAAAACTGTTTTCTAACAATTTTGGCAATTTACTATTTTTAGCAGTTTTTAACTTCCAGGCCATTTTGAGGGCCTAAATGAAGGTTTTTTGGGATCAATATTATAAATGATAATAGAAGGCATGATTTATCCCTCAAAATGAATCGCCTTGAATATAGCTTTCCAATGGGCGATCATATGCCTAAAATGAAGATCGTATGCAAAAGTTATGACCCTGGAAAGTTGATGTACTAACTTACCCAAACGGGGCCCACATGACTTTTGGCGCTTCATCTCCTAGGGTTATATTTTTGGATGTCTAGGGTTTTTGTAATTTATGTTTATTGTAAAAAGGCCTTTAGATATTTACTGTAATCATCTTCTTGTGAATGCAAGTAGCCGTCACGTCTCTTCTCAGAGATAAGTTGCCACCATTCTAGCGAGTCTTTCACTCTGTATTTTTACAGTCTCTACACATTTATTTCGTCAATAGAAATCATGTATTACTGTATATATTTTTTTATGGTTGCATATCAGATACATTTCTATTATATTATGTAATATCTACGATATTTCTGTGCATTTCTTTGTTATATCTCCACTCTCATTTCGTGCCGAAGATAATCCGGATCATATTCAAACCAGTTGCAAGATGACAAAAGATGATGATTCAAAGTCTATAGACCAGAGGGAATACGAGTCAATGATTGGTCACTTAATATATGTGAAAACATCCAGACCAGATGTAATGAAGACAGTTGTACATGTGGCACGATTTCAAGCAGAACCAAAGGAATCACATGTATTAGTAGTAAAGAGGATTTTAGATATCTCAAAGGAACAAAAGAGTTTGTATTATGGTATCCAAAAGGAAAGGATCTATCACTTATTTCCTACACAGATGCATATTGGGCAGATTGCATTGATAACCAAGGAAGCAACTGTGGAGAAACATTCTACTTGGGTGAGTGTTTAGTATCATGGCTAAGAAAGAAACAGTCATCAATATCCTTATCTACAGTCAAGGTAGAGTATATTGCGGCAACAGGGTGTTGTACACAGGTTATATGGATGAAACAAACTCTGATAGATATATAGGTTGAGTATGATGATCCCATTCCGATCTATTGTGATAATACAAGCACCATCAATATCTCAAAGAACCTGGTGATGTAATCCATGATGAAGAACATTCCAATTAAGTATCACTTTCTATGGGAACAGGTTACAAAGAAGAACATCAGAGTTGAATATGTGGGCACAAAAGAACAAGTGGCAGACATCTTTACAAAACCACTTCCACGTGAAGCCTTTGAGTATCTACGACAGAGACTTGAAGTAATTTATACTCCAAAATGAATGATTTTGAATGATTATCTTATATGACTTAGATTTACACAAGGAAGCACCATAAAGAGGACATTTTAGGTTGGAAGATCAGTTTCAAGAAGATTTCATTCAAGGCGAGTATCCCCAAGGACAATTTAGTTAGGGGGATGTTGGTTTACTATTTCCCTTCTCGAGATGTCTTATTTATTGACCCAGGGTACATGTCATTTGGGCTTCCAACAAATCCTCTAAAACTATTGGCCCTCTTGGTAATCTAGAAGGCAACACAACAACCAGAAGGCACTGCACAGTCTCACCCGAGATAGCTTTAAATGGGTGGTTGTAAGAATCAGGTGCTTATAGCCTAGGACAGAGTAGGGCATAGGGGATTCTTGATTAAATATAGGTACCATGAGCTGTAAAGTAAACTACTCATCCCATGGTTCACCCCCTCTTGGGCTACATCCACAAAGATTTGGCTCTTGGCTCTTTTATTATGGCAGTTCTGCATTCCTAGCACCACGCGCTTACAATTCTCCACAAAGCTTGGTAAGATCTATGTGAGGTGAACTAGATCGCACCAGGCTCTACTGCCTCTGGTCTAATCCTCAAATATATCTTCCCTCGTATCTTCTTTCCTCGACAACTTACAAAATCAGTTCATACAGCTCAAAACATTAAATAACTACTAACAACTACTAGCAGCGAACCCTATATGATACTTTCATATCTATATTTATACATTTTGGGCTCTTCATCCTTTTACAGAATATTATCAAAACCATAACCCTTCTTACGTTAGGTCTTTCTCCCATATGCATTTTGTTCCTCCTCCAGCAGTCGCTTTCCTTTGTGAACGCTTTCTTGCATGCACGCATGCTATTATTTTTCCAGTTGTTACTTCAGTTTTTTGCACACTTTCTTTCCCATGATCGTTCTTCTTCCCCCTTTGGCCTGGTGCAAATAGGACCCCAAAAATGATGCGCAACTCGTCCCGAGTCACCTAATTTATCTGTGCTTCCTCGATCTCCCTGGTAATCATCTGGAGTTGTTCCTGCAACTCTGCTACTTTTGTCACTGCCTGTGTGGTTTTCTTCTTGATGGTGTCGACTTTTTGAGCTACCACTTCCATGCTCATCATTCCTGTGCATTCTAGATGAGTCTGTGTTGTTTGGTTTCTGGCTTCTTCTGACTACGCAAGTACTTCTGCTACCCGTTCCTGCAACGGTTCTATTTGAGCCTGACGCTCTTGTTTTTGTGTTTTTGCAGTGATAAGTTCTGCCTGTATCTTCTTTAAATCTTGCGTTCCCTTGACCCATTATAGAATTGGTATGGTCTTTTGTCGCTGCTTGAGTTATTGAATCATTTCATTGATCCTGTCCTCGTCCTTGTCTCAGTGTTGGATATGTGGATCCTCTTCCAACCTTGTTCAAAGTTGCGCTGCCTTATCCAACAAGTCGGCTGCCATGCTGACCTGTTTTTCTAGCTTCTGCAGTTTCATTGCTACTTCTTGCTTCCTTTTCTCCTTTACTGCTGGTAGTGTTGTCAATATAATCTGTCCGTGGAGAGTCTTGATGTCCTTCTGATACTAATCAATTGCCTACACAATCTGGCAATCTTTTCTATGGCTGGGAGTTCATTTCCTTGTGCAGTAATTGGAAGTTTCCCAAAAATTTCTTCGACTCTGCGTTCCAGCTCATTTCTGCATTCTTTCTCCTTCTTAGTTTCCGATTTGGCCTGTGCATAATCCGTTTCCAGTGCTTCCCACTTCTTTGTTTCTTGTTGTATCTTGACTAAGTGTTTATGTGCTCGCGATTTCATTTCATGGTGGATGCTAACCTGTAGTTTGTATGGTTCTTTGGATGGCATCCGTGTCAGGACCAATTGGATATGATCCAAATCCTTCAGTGGTGTCTGTCCCACAATTTCATCCATTTGCAGCATGCTAGGATTTATGTAGACCATGGAATGTGCATGTGGTATCAGAAGAACTAGGTCACATTCTTCTACCTCCACCCTTTCTATGGTCTGTGTGGTCGATTTCTTGATTCCCCTACTGCTACTTATGATCTGGGCTTCTCAAAATTTCTTAAGAAGCTATCCTATTTCTGTCAGTTCCTTATGTAGTTTATCCCTGTGGTGCGTGGCATGATCGAAATACTTTGTGAGGAAGTCTTGGACCATCCTAGAAATCATCTCTCCATCATCCTCTATGATTGTGTAGTCCGATGGTGGTCATTGTGCCTTCATTTTCTTGCATGCACCTGCATCTTGTACCGTTGGTCTCTTAGTTCCCCTTGGTTCCTATGTGATGGGGTCCGATGTGGTTTCCTATGCTCCGTCAGCTGGTTTCCTCTGTCCATTGGTCGGCTGGGTGGTTTTTTTCCTCCCCTTATAGGTCCCTGGTTGCTCTGAGCCGTCATCTGCTTGAGTCGACTTGGTTTGGCCCATTCTACATTTCTTGGGTACTCAGATTTGTGGAGGTTGTGTTTCCACCTGCGCAACCCCTCCTTTTGCTGTTTGTCCCGGTACTTCTCTGGGTATGGTTGGAATCCTCCATTCATCAGGGCATTCATTGATGACCATGTCAATATCTCCCTCGGTGATGCAGTAGCGCATCTGTAGCCATTGTTTTTCCAGATCCTGCCTTGGTTGTATCTACATGGCTTGTCACCTAGCCCAGAAATTGGCGATGCCCCTGTATTGTGTGACAACCTCTGGTGTTATTCTCCATGCTCGGTTGATGGCTTCCTGTTTCTCTCATAGGTAAGCTTCGAATATGATTCCATTCCCCTTCTTATTCTTGGCTAGTGGCACGGATCTCAGAATGCGATATCTTTCTCCTCCTGGCTATGGTGTGGTACAAAAGACGACATATTCTAGATCTTGTCATCCCATGAAAGCTATGAGAGTGATCATCCATGAGTAATGAAAGTCTATACCTACGTCCTGTACATCTTTGCAGTCTACTTGGAATAGGTTTGATAGGTATGGTGCCCAACTCATGGAGGTGCCTTCTGCACATTGAGTTGCAACAACAATAACTCATGTTGATACTTCGTCTTTGTGGCATTTTCTTAGCAATTTGTAGGCTAAGATATTTGTGCGCAATTGCGTCGCGACATTATTGATCTGTTTGATTATAATGCCACTTGTTCCCCTATCGGTGCCATATTTCTTATTCATCTCTTCTACCAATGATTTTTCCTTGAACTTATCATCTAGAATCAGTGTGGGATCCATACCCCTGGTGGTTAGGCCTGTTATTTGCATGATAAGTTCGATAGTTATGGGGACGGGTTTGTCCATCCATACATCCCCTCCATGTGTCACTTCTAACAGTTGCTTGATTCATGCCAATGCATATTGGCCTCTGCCAAAGTGTGGTATCTTCAATAATCCTAGAATTCTTGTTATGTCTAGTCCAACTGCCCATTGTTGTGGCTAAGTGATGGTTTCTCTGAGTTGGTTCACAACTACTTTCTGCATGAAGATCTGTGGTGCAAGCTCTGGATATTTGGTTTTGTCGGCTACGTCATGGTCGGAATACTTGAGCTTCCCAACATGACCTAATAGCTATGGGCCCACCTGTACTCCCTCTGGTATGGAAGGTAGCACAATCTCTGTAGCCAGTTTCATTTGAGGTCAACTCGGTATCCAAACTCAGTCCTCCTATTGTGTTGGCTAGCTTGAAGTTCCAGCAACTCTTGGTTGTTCTCCTATCATCCACTCTGGACACGGCTAGGTAGTTCTAGTGGTCTCCTTGGCTGGGTGACCTAAGTCAGGTTCTTGTGTCTCATCTGGTTTCTCCTCTGCTCCCAGATGCTATGTCATTCCGTTCACTTCCATGGTTTCTTCAGTATGCTCAGGTGGTATTTATTGGTGGGTTTCTTCTTCTTTGTTCTGGGACTCGTGCACCGCTGCTGGTGTATCCTATTCCATGGCCTCTGTCTGTCATTGTGGAATCTCCTCTAGTATGGGTGTGGACTCTACTGGGATTTCCTTTGGCAACAGGATTTCGTTGATATCAATGATCTCTGGTGGCTATTGTTCATTTTCTTCTAGTGTTCCTCATGACCTAGTTTGAACCCTAGTTGATCTGGTTGCCTGGCCTAGTTCTGCAAGCTTCGGTGGTGCCGTAATGGTCTCTATCAAGTGTTTGTTGAGTTCGAATGGATTTGATGAGATCTATGGTTTCACTCTATTCGTTCTCACTGTTGTTTCTCTTTTTCTATTCTCCTTTCAGGAATAGACTAACTGCTTATATGCTCATGTGTTTTATGGGCTTGTCATGAAGCTTGTTAAGGACGCTTCCTCCATCATGCGATTAATGCACCATAACTATGGGTTCAATGCATCCGCGACAGTTTCATACTTGCCATTATGCCTTCTCTATCATCTCCAGTTGACACGTTTAATGTGACATCACATCCATCCTTTCCTTTCTCTAGCTCTACCTCATACTGTCCTATTAACCTGCTTTTGCCAACTTGCCTTTTCTTGCTTGTTTCCTTTTTTGATATAGCTTTTATCGTTTCCCTCCCCGCCCTTTTTTTTAACTACATGATGGGTGGTCGACTATCCTTGTACATCTTCAACCAACTCCCATTGATCATTCCTTTGAGGTCTGCGCCTGCTATATCTCTTAACTATACAACTCCTCCGTCTGTAACAAATTTTACCTCTTATGGTCCTAGCCAATGCATTATGAGCTTTCCCAGGTGCTGCAATGATTTACTGTCATAGAGAAATACTAGATCTCCTTCCTTGAACGTCTTCATATTGATGTGGCAGTCATGCCAAGCTTTGTCTCTTTCTTTCTGTACTTGTTGGTGGAATCCTACCAAGATTTGGTCTTCCTCCATTGATAGTAACTGATTCAGTCTTTCCTATACTGCGCCTCATTTTGTCATGTGTGTGATAGTTGCTACACATAGACTGGGTATTAAAAATTCTAACGACACTACTGCTTCTTAACCATATGCTAGGTTGAATGGTGTGTGGCCTGTCAACTTTTTGCATGTGGTTCTATACACCCATAACACTTCTGGTACCTTGAGGTCCCAGTCGTCCTTGTTGACGTTACATATCTTGGTTAAGGCATTCTCTAGAATTTTGTTGAAGGCTTCTACTGTGGCATTTTCCTAGGAATGATGCATTCTTCTTTTTTAGTGATGAACTTCAAACTCTTCAAGCATCACTCAGATGGTGTTGTTTATGAAGTGCGTTCCTTGGTCGCTCATCAAAATTCTTGGGCACCCAAATCTAGTAATTACATGTTCTAATAGAAAGTGTGCAGCTGTCTCTGTGATACAATCTTTTACTGGTGTCGCTTCCTCCCATCTCGTTAGGTATTCTGGCATGGTGATAATATATCTCACCCCCATTCTTTTGGCTGGTGGGTTAATGGGTCCCATGAATTCTATCACCCATTTGTCGAATACCTGAAGTGTCACTTGCAGTCGTAGTGGAATCTCGTCGCTTCTATTGGGTTTTCCTACCCTTTGACAGATATCACATTGCTGACAATAATATTTCGAGTCTCTGTGGATCGTTGGCCACCATAATCTTGCACGTAGTACCTTTTTCATGGTAGATTTTCCTGCATAATTCCCTTGTGGGCTTCTGCTAAAATTCTTGTTCATTCATGGTTTAGTACGTATCTTTGTAAGATGCTATCTGCACCCATCTTGTATAGATGTCCCGCGATCAATTGATAGTCGGTTGCGTGGACTACCAGGTTCTTCTTTTGCACAGTGGCATATTCTTGTGGTACAATACCTATTCTCAAGTACTGGATGATCCTTGCAAAGTAATCATCAGCAATATGTACTGAGAATAGTTTTTCATCTATAATTTTGTCCTCTAAATTCGTTGGTTCCTCTCTATTTGTGACCCTTGATAGGTGGTCAAGTCCTGCATTAAATTTTCTTGGTTTAACTATTACCTCAAATTCGAATTCTTGAAATAGAAATAATCATCAATGGATTCTCCCCCCCAACACTGGCTTGTTGACTAGGTATTTTAGGGTTGAGTGATCTGTGAACATATTAAAGTGTTTTCCCAATAGGTAATGTTTGTATTTTTGTAGTTCATAAACCATAACTAGGCCTTATCTTTCTGTCATGTTATAATTTTGCACTGAATCTGATAATTTTCTTCTTGCGAATGCTATCAGGTGATCCAAGTCTCCTGCTCCTGGTTGTGCCAAGATAGATCCAAGTGCTATCACTGATGCATCTACATGTACATGGAATGTCTTCTCCCAATCTGGAAATACCAATATTGGTGCAGTGAACATCCTTTCCTTCAGGGTATCCAGACTGTGTTGACACTCATCGTTCCATTGATACTTTGTATCTTTCCTTAAAAGTTTTTCCATTTGCATTGTAATCTGTGCATAGGATTTGATGAATTTCCTGTAATATCCTGTATGTTCTAGCATTTCTCTTAGTTTGCAGACTATTTTTGGTGTTGGTAGGTTAACAATGACTACAATTTTGGCTAGATCCACTAGCAAACCCTATTTGCATACTATGTTTCCCAATAGTATCCCAAATGGTGTTCCAAATATGAATTTATTGATATTCAGTGATATCTAGCACTGTCTGCATCATTCTAACATCATTCATAAAACTTCCACAGGGTCTTTTAGTAAGCTATACACTGTCCAATCATCCAGGTATACTTCGAGGAATTGATGGATGAATTCCTTAAATGTTGCGATGACCACTCTAGAAAATATTACAGGTGAATTCTTCAGTCCGAACGACAGGACTGTATATTGATAAGATTCCTATTCTGTCGTGAATGTGGTCTTGTGTCTATCCTCCTGTGCTATCTTAATCTGATGATATCCTAAGAATCCATTGGTGAATGAATAGGTTTCATGACCTCCTACATTCTCGAGTACTTCGTCTGTGAATGGTGTGGGGAATGGGTCGTGTAAGCATGCATCATTCAACTTCCTCAAGTTGATGCATATGCTGATCCCTCTTCCCTGTTTCTTGTCGTGTACTACCATCGGGCTTATCCATTCTGATTCTTCGGCTGGTTTGACGATGCCGGCCTCGAGCATCCTGTCGATCTCGTCTTTAACTTTCTGTTTATATATGGGGTTCAATCTGTATGGTTGTTGTTTAATGGGTCTCACATTAGATTTGAGTGGTATCTTCATTTCTCCTAATTCTCCGGCTATGTCTTTCATCTCTGTAAAGGTTGTGGGAAAAAGTTCGTTGTATTCATGCAACAATTCTGTGATACTTTCTAGTGTCTATTTGTCCTAGTAATCTCCAATATTGACCATTTTGGGCTGCTCGACGGTCCCTATGTTAACCTTATTTATATTTATTGGTGCAGAGATGACCTCTGACTCTAAGGGTGGTCCTTCCACATCTCTCTCACCTTCGACTTCTTCGATCTGAATATCGCGCGGGTCATCTGCATCTGATTCTTCCTCCTGTATGTGGTAGCATGATGATAGATCCTTGACTGTCTGCTTATTTTGCTATTGTATCTTTGTAATAGCTTCTACTTTTGGTTCTTCAATGAATATGATGTCTCTGATCTATTTCAAGGCTGCGTCCATGTTGGGATTCTCATGCTTGAATGAGAAAGTGACTATAAATTTTTGTTGGAGTGTCGCCCATAGCTTGGTTCCTTTATGCATTTCCTGGTTCGTATACCAATTTGTTGGTATTCCCTCTAAAGTATGAATGAAGTGGTGAGACCATTCCTCTGGTGGCGTCATTTTCCACATCGTTTTACATGCCTCCAAGTGTTCTTCTAGTGTGCCTAGTCTGTTGTATTTCTGTTGTTTGTTACCTATATGTTCTACGTCGAACCTTATGTGCAGTAATTACTTACATTGGTACCAATCTCTGATAGTCTCTTTGTGTGCACGCCACCATATTGCAGGTGTAGAATTTAGTGCTAAATCCAGTGCAACCAATCTTTGGTTTTCTAATACTTCATCTTCATATTGTGTCGAGAAAGTTTCCAAATCATTTGGCCCATGAAAACTGGGTGGTTATCTGATTTTTGTGCCAATCCACCTTACTGCACGGTCTATTCTGGCACAGCTTCTCGTGGATACTTCATGTAGTCTTTGCTGCTAGTTTTCTAACCTGGTGTCCGAGTCTATTGTACATGAAGTAATGCTCCTCCAACTGAGTACCCCATCAGCAGTTGGGTTTATATGGTCTGCATCGCGCGCAGTTGTTATGTACAACTGGTCGATCTCTTTTAAATTCATACAAGTGCGTTCTATGAACCTCTGACTTTCTGATGGGTCGAGTGTGGCTATGACCCAGTAGTCCCTTGAATCAAATGTCATTTTTCTAGTTTTTAAGTTAATTATGGCCTGCTTGTCGAACTCCCAATCCAAACCAAGTAGCGTTAGGTAAGGTGTTGTGCCATCTATTATTTCAATGACTTCAAAGTCTGCCTTAGTGCGCACACCATCTAGAACTACCGTCACTCCTTTTAGTCTACCTATGGGTAGGACTCTATGTTGATTTGCTAGATTTAATTGAATAGTTGAGTATCCAAGTGTAGGTTCTCCGATGCATTTCCATGTAGCTTTGGGTAGTACATTCACTTCGGATCCTAGATCCAATATGACATCTCCCATATTGAAATCACTAATGTTAGCATTTAATCTAAATTCCCTACTTGTTCTTCTTCTTGTATGTAGGTGGTTGACAGTTTTCAATTCTAGATTTTGTTCCATCTCGCTGCTACATTTTTCTAGGGTTTTTTGCAATATTTTGACAGATGAAGGATCACTTAACATTTTGATGCATTATTGAAAAAATTCTTTGATAATACTTACTTGTTCCTTGGTTTGTATTATGTTGGTATGGTCCAATGATGGTGGCATATCAGATTCTGGAGCTTCCTTGCCCTATTATGCAGTCGGCACAATGTTCTCCTTCTAGAATTCTTGTCGGGATTGTGTAAAGATCTCCTTCTCCTTATGCATGTCAAACTTCTTCTTGGGGTTAGTGTTCTTCTTTACCCATTGGTTCTGTGCTAGTTCCTGTCAAACTACATTATTTTCTATTTTTGTTCCTCCTCGAGTGACTATGTTGATGTTTTGTCTGTCATCCCTTACTTCAACTGAAATCCACTAAACATTCTGGTTATTTTGATTCCTTTTTTTCTGGATCTTTACAAGTAATTTCGGTCATTCCTCTGTATCATGGTCCGATGTGCGACAATACATACAAGTCGTTGGTGGAAGTGGGCACTCTCATGCATAATGTCTAGGTTGCTGGAAATTGTGAAATGTGACTGGTCCTCTACCACGTCTGAAACCTCCTCTACCTCGTCATGCTCCTCTATAATCTACGCGATAACCTAGTGGCATGTTATACGGTGGTCCCTAATTATACTTCATGGTATTGTACTGGGGTTGTGCTGGGTTGTATTGTGGCAGTGCGTTATTTTATGGCTACGACGCAGTATTATACTGCTGCTACAGAGTGTTTTATGGCGCTAGGGATTGAGTGAACTATGGTACTCCTTGCCCAGTCATCATTTCTGCATGTACCCTGTATGCATCCGATGTTCTTTCCCGCATCAGCTCCATAGTTCTACAATCTTTGTCATCATGGTTGAATGACTTGCAAAAGGTGCAATATGATTTCTTCGGGATTGTTTGGTATTTCTGCATCATCGTGCAGTGGTAAGGGTTGTGACCCAGTTTCTTTCATATTTCACACCATAATCCTCCCTGTGGTAGTGGGTTTGGAATCCCTGTCACCATATATTGTGCGAATGTTGGACATTCATTCTTATGGTGTCCTTCCATCCTGCAGGTAGTGCACCAAATGACTTCTCATTTGTCCTTATTCTTATTTTGGTTCAACTGAAATGTTAGGTTCTTCAGATCCTCCTTCAGTTCTTTGATAGCTAGGTCCGTCTGTTGGTACAAATTCTCTTCCAATTGCAAGGCTTCCTGTAGAGCCTCTGCCTGCATCTGAAACTTTTGTTTTCATAATGGATATTCTAAATGTGGGAGTAGTGAGTTGAGAAACAGGTGTCGATGTTGCATATCAATCATAAGGTATTTTAACTTTCCTTTTAATCACTTGAATATTTGATCAATCTCCCATACCAATTCTCCTGGTTTCTATCTTATTTAAATCATCTCATTCATGTATTGATCCTATGAGCTCATCTTCTGGAACTCATTTATCAATATTTTCTTAATGTCGTCCAGTGTCCTTGTCGTTCCGGTAACACTGTTTGTGTCTAGACTCATGTGCTAGTCTAGTGTTTGGTCTCTTAGCGTGATCGCTAGCTACACGATTTTGGTGTCTTCATCAGTGATCTGTTTCACTTCCCAGATCTTTGCACAAATGAATAGATGCTTCTCAGGGTATTCTACTGCTTCTCCTCGAAACTCTGGTAATCTGGTAGTAGTATCATGTCCTTCCATTCCAAATATTGAGATACTCCCTCCTCCGTGCATTGTAGATACTTGAATAAGGTTTCCTGAAATGGCTCCTCCAGTTGTTGCTCCTTGTGTAGATGTATTTCCTATTGTCAGACTTCCTCCGAACTTTGGTTGTCTAAATGATGGTGTTCTCTTTGCTGTATTTGTCGCACATGGGTTTATGGGTTCCAAAATGACATTAATCTGAAAGGGATGGATGCCTTATCCTCCTGTTCTTGAGCCTCTTGTTTTCCTCTCGTACATGGCGTGTAGGATTTCCTCAATCTTCTCCATAGCCTAGAGATCCTCTACCTCTTCCTCATCGCTTGCCAAGCCCTCCCTCTCGGCTACGACTCTCTTCTTGGTATTCACCTTATATTGGTAGGGTTCTCTGCTACGCATCATTCCTGATGATGCTAAGATCCACCAAACTTGGTCGTCATCCATTAATATCGGGTCCAAGGGTTCCTCCTCTTTCTTCTCTTTATCCTTCCCTCCTTCCATTCCTCCTTTCTCTGTCAGTGCTTCCCGCCTTCCCCCATGCACGTAGGGAAGTCTAGCTGTCTAATTCCATTGTCATTACACCTTTGTTATATAGCAATATCTTGATAGAAGTATACAGTGAACGAATGTACCTTCCTCTGGGTCCTCGTGGGAACTCTTTCTCGATTGAACTATATGACTTTGTTATGTCTATCGTAAATTCTGTGATAAATCCTGCTACAATACTGTCAAGCCAAAAGTCGAATGCGTGGGTGAATTTGTTGTTCACCTGCTGTAGTTGCTGGATATGTATAGGAGTCCAATCTAGCTGTCAAATCTGGTTCTTCACATGGTTATCCTTTAACCTTAAGATCCACTCCTATAGTAGATGCGGAAAATCACAGGAAAAGACTTCATGTAAATATGTAAATACTTATTTATCCAGGTATTTATGTGGTGTGATCCCTGGGTTTCTATTGTCTTTCTGTGCAAAATATAGCTCTTTAGTTCTCAACCAGCCCTCAATTTCTTCTCTCGTGGGGTTCCAGGTCTCAACATTCCCTTCTAACGACTCATTTCCCTTTTGTTCCACTCCTTCGGTTCTTATTCGTTCTATCTCATCTACTCAGTCCTCTCTTGTTCCTCTTAACACGACAACAAGACCATTTGTTGGTTTACTATTTCCCTTCTCGGGTTGTCTGAGTTATTGACCTAGGGTTCATGTCATTTGGGGTTCCAACAAAGCCTCTAAAACTATTGGCCCTCCCAGTAATCCAGAAGGCAACACAACACCCAGAAGGCACTGCACAGTCTCACCCGAGATAGCTTTAAATGGGTGGTTGTAAGACTTAGGTGTTTACAGCCTAGGAAAAAGTAGGTGATAGGAGTTTCTTGATTAAAGATAGGTACTGTGAGTTGTAAGGTAAACTACTCATCCCGTGGTTCACCCCCTCCTGGGCTACGTCCACAAAGATTTGTCTCTTGGCTCTTTTATTATGGAAGTTCTGCATTCCTGGCACCACGCACTTACAATTCTCCACAAAAATGGGTAAGATCTATGTGAGGTGAACTAGATGACACCAAGATCTACTACCTATGGTCTAATCCTCAAATCTACCTTCCCTCATATCTTCTTTGCTCAACAACTTACAAAAATGGTTCATACAACTCAAAACATTAAAGAACTACTAACAACTACTAGCAACGAACCCTATATGATACTTTCTTATCTATATTTATACATTTTGGGATCTTCATCCTTTTAAAAAATATTACCAAAACCCTAACCCTTCTTATGTGAGGTCTTTCTCCCATACGCATGTTGTTCCTCCTCTAGTTGTTGCTTTCCTTTGTGCACGCTTACTTGCATGTGTGTGTGGTGTTCTTTTGCCAGTTGTTACTTCCGTTTTCTGCACACTTTCTTTCCCACGATGGTTCTTCTTTCCCCTTCGACCTGGTGCCAACAGGGGAGCAACCTCGGATGGAAATATACCTTTTCCATTGATAACAAAGGGGGAGATATTTATCATATGCAAAGGTAAATACTTGGAGAAAGAGAAAAGAGGCATGGTTCCATGGGGAGCAATGGTCAAAGGGGGAGCATGAGTGATATGACTTCAATATTGCATCAGAGTGATTCCATCAATGCCAAAGGGGGATATTGTTCATTATTTGGGATGGTTTTCATTGATTTCAACCCTTGAAGAAAGTCAGGTAGAAAATTCTGGTAGCACAAAGGTTTGGGTAATGGACCCAAGTTTGTTTGATGGATAATTGTATGATCTTTGATATATTTGTAGATAATACTATTCCATATCGATAGTACATGTCATTCCATTTCTGGTGGTATGTGGAACGTCACATAAATCTTCGCGGTTAGATATTTATGTCCATGTGAAGTTGGAGAAAGGTTTGGGCAATGGACCCAAGTTGTTTGATGGATAATGGTATGTGTTTTGATATATTTTCAGGTAAAAATATTCTATATGAATAGTACATCTCATGCCATTTCCGGTGGTATGTGGAACATCACATAACTCCTCACGGTTAGAGAGTTATGGCCATGTGAAGTTGAAGAACCCTCATGAGTCATCTAGAGGCCCCAAAAGGTCAAAATGGTCAGAGTGGTTTAAGAGATTTTAGAAGGTAAATATAAAGTGAAGTGATGATTCAAAGTGAATACAAAATAAATTATTTAAATAATAGAGTTAATGGATAAATTACTAAGTGGACAAGTGGTTAGAAGTGGGTTAGCCCTAAAATAAGGAAAGTGGTTTAATATGGTTAAATGGTAACCCCTTGAGGTAGGGTGAAGTGATGAGTGTACTATAAGTCAAAGTTAATACAAAATAAATTATTTAAATAATAAAGCTAATGGATAAATTACTAAGTGGACAAGTGGTTAGAAGTGGGTTAACCCTAAAATAAGGAAAGTGGGTTAAGATGGTTAAAAGCTAACCCCTTGATGAAGCTACATGAAAGTATAAATAAGAGGTAAGGCTCTGTCATTTTAATCACACTCAAGAATATTTAATATCTACAAGTGACTGAGGTAACCAAAGGATATCTAAGACAAATTTCAGAGGGGAGGTAAAGTAAAGAAGGATGAAATTCAAGGGAGGATAAATTATTTTCATGATGCTTTATAATGTACGTTATTTACAGGTCATCTCACCATTTTCCCAATAACATTTTTTCTAGAATGATTCAGAATGTGCAATTGGGAGATCGTTGATGAAACATATGAAAGTAGCTGTGATAATTTTTTTATCTTGTGGGTTGTTTTATTTTTGGAGTTACACTCTATGGAAAACAATGTTTGTGGCTAGTCCCGAAACTAGTCTAAAAAAGGTGTTTCAAGTAAAAACATCATAAATTATTAATAACATATCTAAATTGATAATGACCAAATTTATTGGTTATCTTCTAGTCTGTACTATTATGTGTGCCATTTTTAGGTTCATACAACAAATATTCGATGCGGGGTAGTCTCTACAAGTTCAATCTCTAGAATAAGCCAGAATTCAGCAAGGTATGCCATTTATTCTATAACTCCTTTTATGAGAGGTTCCAAGTAGTGAAATATGGAGGAATTGCATAAAAGACACTGAATAAAATTGTGTACCATTTTCAAATCTTTATTCATTACAGGTACATAGTTATGATTACTACAAGTTAGGGTTGTTGACTAATCCAAAACTAGTCATATGAGACTAAAGTAAAGTTTGATGAAAATGCTAGTCTCTTCTTGTTAAAGTTAAGAAAGGTTTGCAGGTATGTGATCATATACACCAGGTCTACTAAAGAGTTACAAATCAGATTTGGATGATGAAATTGATGAGGGATTTTGGTTGAGGTACATGTTGGGTACATGGTTAAGTCAAGTAGTTGATGAGTTGGCACATACATGAGGTGTATAGTTGATGATGTTGGTACATCTTGATGATTCTTAGTTTATGTGTATTTGATGCATGGTTGATGCACTCATTGATGGTACATGTTGAGGTATAGGTTGGTGCATGGTTGATGTACTTGTTTATGGTATAGGTTGATTACAAGTTGTTTGGTATAGGTTGGTGCATGGTTCATGGACTTGTTTATGGTACAAGTTGATTAAAGGTTGATTGGTACATGTTTACAACATTATATATCATAGTGATTGTGTGATAGTGGTTCCATAATTCTAAGTCAGAGCGGTTGGATGGGGCAAGGATGAGGTGGTTGTAGCCACCTTCCGGTTGTAGCCAGGGAATATAGGTGGTTGGAGCCTCCTTTTGGTTGTAGATAGAGAATTGGGGAGTTATATCTTCCTTCAGGTTGTATCCTGAGAACATAGGGGTTTGTATCCTCGTTCTGGTTGTAGACTGAGAATTCGGGATTTGGAGCTTCCCTTAGGTTTTAGCCTGAGAAACTAGGGGGTTGGAGCCTCCTTCTAGTTGCAGCTGAAAACAAAGGAAGTTGATGCTTCCAATGAATGTAATTCTTAAAGACATATAAGAAAAAAACACTATGTGATTTTCTCCCGCTTTGGGTTTCCATGTAAAACACTGGTGTACTATGTATGTGTATGATTTCTCATCTGTTCATTGTTTATTTACTCTGCAACTATTGGATGATAATGCTACATTGATATAAAATTTGCATTTTATGGTGAAAAATGATTAAATTTCTCTATTATTGATTCGCCCCCCCTCTTAGTAATCCAACACATGTAAACTTTACATCACAATTATGGTTACAAGTAAATCTTACACTTAGAAAATATAGCAAGGGATCCACACGTCCACTAGTGCTCAGCCACTAGAGACATGTCCACATGTTTTCAGCCATACGGATGTCATACTCAATATATATCTATCTCAACTGAGACCATAGGAGAATCATTTGGAGTACCACATCGTCTCAACTCTCACATATAGGAGAAAGATACACCCATCACATGGACACACCCAACCACTGGGAGACGAATCAACTCTCACACATAGGAGAATGATGCCCTATCATGTGGGCATACTCAACACTAGGCTCTCTCATAGGTCGACTCAACTCAGTCATAGAGAAGAATGTATCCTGGAGGATGTCTCACGACGTTGTAATCATCAACACTCCCTTTCAGCTAGGGAGGCATTCTCCACCAGGCCAATTCTCTCACGGAAGTACTCAAACTTCATCCTGGCAAGCAGGTTGGTGAAGATATTTTCAATCTGCTCATGTGTAGGAAGGTATTGCATGTGTACTACTTTCCTCTGCACCATGTCTATGATATAATGATATTTTATCTCAATTTTTTTCGATTTATCATGAAACACAGTATTCTCAGAGTGATTCACACAGGTCTGGTTATCACAATGAATAATAGTAGAATCCATCTCATGATCAAATAAATCTGTAAGGATATTGTGAATCCACATTCCTTCACAGACTGCCACACTCAATGCTATATACTCTGCTTCTACGGTACTTAAGGCCATATAGCTATGTTTCCTGCTGCACCAGGAAACCATGGAAGACCCCAAGGTAAAACAACAACCAGATGTGGTCTTCTAGTCCACTACACTCCCTACCCAATCTTCATCGGAATATCCTTGCAATCGCATGTCTATACCAGAGGCATATCTCAGGCCATATCCAACTATGCCTCATAGATATATCAATACATGCTTCGCTACTATCTAGTGATTCTATCTTGGTTGTCTCGTGAACTAACTAAGTACATTCAATGCATAACATATATCAGGTCTGGTGTGTTGGCATGTTTCCAGGCAGAGTGTGCTTCTCATTTATGGCAAGAACAACAACGACATTGGCAAGTTCTAGGCAGAGTATGCATGGAGAGAATAGTTGAGAACAAAAGCTCGAGAGACCAGAAGTTGAGAAAGGTAGAATGTGCTAGGTTGGAAACATAAGTCTTTTGGGAAGATGTAGATGAGAAAGCTTGAGAATATCAGAAGAGATAGTGCAGAGTTGCACGCATAGCACAAGTGTGCACCAGGGTCGAGGGAAAAGTTTTCCAAAGCTAAGGAGAGATAGCTCAAAGTTCGTAGAACATTTGACACTTAGAAATTATTCCAAGTTGGGAGGATGCATAAGCTCAGGAGGAGGAGTGATAGTGGTCATTGGATCACCAATCCTGATTACCTGATGGCCATCAGATCAGAGTACATATAGGAGGAGAGCGCAGAGGAGGAGATTAGAGCTCAGCTATTAGATTGGAGTGCGAAGGACTAGCACCCGTTAGATCTACTATAACAGTGAAGAGGATAATGGGAAAGATACATCCTCCATCTCCACAAAATACGAAGATGAAAAATGATCTTGGTCGTTGGATCCAGAGGACACGAGGTGAGACATCAACATTTCACTGAATCGCGAGCTAGAGAAGTCAAAGGTGAGAGTTGTAGGAACTCGTGACATGCGAAGTCACGAAATGATCTGGGTCATCTGATCACCAAGGATCTAGAACATTGATCTGATATGAATTCAAAGTCCATGATATTGATCGCATCTATCGACCATAGAGAGAGACCTCGACTGTTGATTTGATATGAAGTCATTTCAGAGTTTCGTGTATCGGGAGTTTCGAGGCAACTCACAATAGGAGTTCATGATATGTGAAATCATGAAACACTTTTTTTTTGACCCCTGATCATAGCTTGTGGTCACATTAGAGGAAGAGAAGTGAAGGATATAGCGCTACTAGGATCCATTTCGGAGTTTCACGTATCGTGAGTTTGGAAGCAACTCACAATAGGAGGTCACGATATGAGAAATTGTGAAGCACCCTCATGCTTGGCCCCTGATCAGAGCGAGTGGTCACATCAGCAGGAGAGAAGGGAAGGAGCTAGAAGTGCTAGGCTCCATTTCAAAGTTTCGTGAGTCGAGAAAACCATGGTGACTCACAACTGATCACCCGAAATGCAAAATCATGAAATGACTATTGGTTAGGCATATGGTCACCACTGAGGGTCAAGTGAAAGGAAGAGGCTTAGCCAGAAAATCCAGCACCCACTGTGTAGTTTTTTTAGGAAGGGAAAAAGAGCTAAAGGGATGAGTGCACAAAGTTTCTCTCAGTAACTGCTAAAGACAAACTGATTGTAACCACAAAAAAGGACTGATTTCATCTACCAGAGAGTTCAAAGAATATCAGGGTGATCGCCAAAGGAGATGAAAAGTCTCGAGATAACTTCAAGTGGAATGAAGACTCATCATAGAGACAATTGACAGATGGAAACACGTCGAAGACTAGAGCTTCCAGAGAAGCCAAAGAATCTCAGGAACAACCACTAATGATGAACAGTTTTAGCATAGTAGCCATGGATGAAGAACAGAGTCAGCTTAATCGCCAGAAGGGACAAAGAGTTAGGTGTATGATCTGGAAGAGAAATTGGTGTGATAAATATACATAGAAAAAAGAAGAAGGTGTTGTTTCTATTGAGAGTTATTGATGTGGGAAAGAGCAGGCCATGTGCAACATATGGATAATAAAAGAAGAGGTGTATCACAAAGAATAAAAAAAAAATGCATATCTGAGAGAGGTAGAGGAAGACGAGGTGCGGTAGCAGAGGCAAGGTAGAATAATAGAAATCTCAAAGATTAATGCGAGCAGGAAGACATTGATGTAGGCAAAGCATAACAGTGCAACAGAATAATGATGAGACTGGTAAGATATTGATAAATACTGTATCATTGTAATATGTCTTAGTAACGAAGATTTATAATCTGGGTGGTAGGGAGGTTCTAGGGAGGATTGTTGTCCTCAATGTTTCAATTGGGTGCTTGAACATAGGGAGTTGTATCATCCATCTGGTTGTGGCCAGAGAAACTAGGGTGGCATGGTGGTGCAAGGGAGAACTATTGTTCTCTTTTATATAGGTTGATGCCTATGTGACTGGAAGTTGGGGCCTCCATCCAATTGGTGCTGGAACACTCAGGGAGTTGGTGCTTTCTTCTAGTGGGTGCTAGAGAAACCAGAGAGTTGGTGCTCTCAACAAGTTGCATCTTGCAAAACAGAGGTGGAAGCCTCACATTGAGTTGGTGCTCATAAGAATGATAATGTACAAAAAATAAAGCTTACTTATCATATCAAGAAGAAGATTTTTTTCCCTTTATGGGTTTCCTCAAGAAATATCTATCTTTGTATATTTCTTGTGTTTGATTGATGTTGAATATTCTATTTCTTACTTCCCCACATTATTGTGATCATCATTGATTATTTTTTAAAAGAGTTTAAAATGGGCATAATTGTTTAAGCATAGTAACAACTGATTCACCCCCCTCTCTCATTTGTCCAACAATTGGTATCAAAGCCGGTCTGTTTTGTCTGAGGGTATATCCTAAGAGCTTAAACATGACTAGCCGTGAAGGATCTTCAACCAACAAGGCCCTTCTGTTCAATGGAACAATTTTTTCCTTTTGGAAAGTTAGGATGAGAACCTACATAATGGCTTTAGGTGCAGATGTCTGGGATGTCGTAGAGTCTGGTTGTGTAAAGCCAGTTGTACTAGCTAATAAGGATGATAAGCTAGAATTCAACTTCAACTCTAAGACTATGAATGTTATTCTGAGTGGGCTTGCAAAAGCAGAATTTGTAAAATTTATGCACTTAGAAACTGCCAAAGACATGTGGGACAAACTCATTAGCAGTTATGAAGGTAATGAAAAGGTAAAGGATGCCAAGCTTCAAACCTACAGAGTAGAGTTTGAACAACTACAGATGAAATAAGATGAAACTATTGGAAAGTACTTTCTAAGAGTTGAAGAACTAGTAAATGCAATGAAAGCTCTTGGTAAAAAAATTGAGGAAGCCTCTTAAGTTCAGAAAATTTTGAGATCTCTGCCAAATAGATTCAACCCAAAGGTCTCTTCTATAGAAGAACTCAATGATCTAAAATATTTGGCTTTTAATCAACTTCTAGGAATGTTGACTGCATATGAAATGAGGATAGGTAAAGATAAATCCAACACTAGAGAAGATACTTTTAAAGCAGATAAGAATGAGGAATATGAGCCTGATGAAATAGAAGAAAAAATTGTGAGAAGACTAAAGAAAGGATCGGGCAAGTATCAAGGAAAGTTTCCCTTCAAGTGTTTTGACTATGGAAATATAGGTCACTTTTCATCTAAGTGTCCACACAAGAAGCATGATCAAAATTATGAAGGTGAATAGAAGTACATACCTAGGAGATTTGGTAAAAAGAAAAGTTTATGTGTAAACAATAATGACTCTTCAGAAGACACAGATAGTGATTCTTCCGGTGAAGATAAGGTTAATGAATTTGTGCTTATGGTCAAAGAGGATTATGATAATCAAGACACATGAAGTGATGTTAATTTTGAAGAAGTTGTGTTTGATATGGAAGGTGAACTAATCAGTGCCTTAGACGAGATTGAAAGACTCAGATTCAAGAAGAGAAAACAAAAACAATTGCTGATGCAATTTGAAAAGAATGCTAAAAAAACTGATGAATACTTTTCCCTGCTAAAGGTGGAGTTAGAAGAGGCAAAGGAAATAGAGGAAATTATGAAACAAAAGTTATCATACAAGAAGGAAAGATGTGAAGCCTTGGAAGAAGAGGTAGTAAAAACTAGAAAAGAGATGGAGAAATTCAAAGCATTGTATCTCCAAAATCTTCCAAGAATTAAAGCCCCAGAAGGATTAACCACCATTCTAAATCAACAAAGGAATCCAAATTTAAAAGTAGGTTTGGGTTATGAAGAAGGATCAAGTTGTAGTCAACTAAGAAGTAAAGAGTCCATCAAGTTCGTCAAATCTACATTCATTGACAACAATAAATATGGAGAAACAAAGGAAGATAATCAACCACCAAGGAAGAGTGAAAAGAAAAGTACCAGAACTGAATTTGTAGAAAAAAGAAATCATCAGCATGAAATAAATCGACTTGCTCAAAGAAGACAACCGTTTTCTAGGTACAAAGGATTTTTCTATGGATATTGGTTTTTCTGTTCTAGCTTTAGTCACAAAGTTGTAAACTGTTCTTTAAGATTTAGATATGAGAAATCAAAACACTCAAGGAATAGATATCTACCACAATAAAGAATGAGACAGCCAGGTAACAAACAATCACAGACTGCAAATCATGTGATGGCTGGGAAAAAGACACAAGTTAAGCATAACAATTGTTATGATCCGTTATTCAATGAACCATAATGTTACACCTGCCATAATTATGGACATAAAGCTATAGACTGTCACTTACGAAACTATGAATCAGATCTGAATCCCTCATATGAAAACGTCATGGTTTGGAAGAGGAAAGAAAATGACAAGTGTGGATTAGTGCTTTCATCTCAAAGAAAAAAGAACCCCTGGTATATTGACAATGGATGCTCCAAACATATGACGAGAGACAAAAGTAAGTTTTTGTCTCTAATTGAAAGAAAATCTAGAAATGTAACCTTTGGAAATGATGCTCCTTGTAAAATCAAGGGTAAAGGGATGGTGATTTTGAGTAATGGCAAAGGGAAAGCTCCTGATGTTCTTCTTGTAGATGGGTTGAAAGATAATTTGCTTAGTGTAAGTCAAATGTGTGACAGAGGATGTGAAGTGGTGTTCACTTCCAAGTATTGTAAGATAAAGTTTATAAACTCAAGACAAGTGGTGGCCAAAGGCATAAGGATGAATAATAATGTATATGCGCTGAAATAAGATAGAGAATAGTGCCATCTAAGAAAACACGATGAAAGATGGTTATGGAATAGGAGACTTGGACATCTAAACTTTGACCACTTAATCAAGATAAAAAATCTTGAGGTAGTGAGAGATCCTCAAAGAATATGAAAGACATAAGACTTTGTGTGTAAACCATCTCAGGTAGGAAAGCTAACTAGGACACAGTTCAAATCCAAGAGCTCTTCTTCAATAGAGAAACCACTCCAATTAGTTCATATGGATTTGTGTGGACCATCAAGACAGAAAGGCACAGGGAAGGAAAACCAATTTATGTTAATCATCGATGATTACACCAGACTTACTTGGGCTACTTTTCTCAAGGAAAAAGCTGAAGCATTTGATAAATTTAAAATATTTAAGGATTTAACTGAGAATCAAATAGGCAATAGGTTAAAGGTAGTGAGTTCAGATAGAGGAGGAGAATTTATGTCAAGTGACTTCAAGGAATTTTGCGATAAACATGGGATCAAGAGAGAATACACAATCCCTGGAACTCCACAACAAAATGGAGTAGTTGAGAGGAAAAATAGAATAGTTCAGCAAATGGTCAGGTCAATGATGAATGAGAAGAACATTGACCAAACTTACTGGGTAGAATCAATACACACAACAGTCCATATTCTTAACAAATCTCACCTTAGACCACAGAGTGACAAGACACCTTATGAATTGTGGTATGGAAGACCTGCTTCAATCAAACACTTCAAAGTCTTTGGGAGTAAGTGCTACATAAAGAATAATAATGAAAACCTTGTTAAGTATGATGACAGGGATGATGAAGGCATATTCTTAGGATATGCTACCAATAGTGAAGGATACACATGCCTTAATAAAATATTGCATAAATTAGTTGATTGCATTGATTTAAGGGTTGATGAAGGAGTCCCAGTAAGAGAGGTGAGAAATATTGAATCAACAACAGAGGATATAGGTGAAGTTGAATATGAAAAGGTCCAATAATCATAACAATAAGACTCTGGATCAGATGAAGATGAAAATACTCAGGCAAACTCAAATCAGGAGACAACGTCAAATCCTTCCTCCAGAATTACTCAAAAAAATCATCCTGCCAGACAGATAATTGGTGAGAAAGACAAAGGTGTAAAAACAAGGAGAATGATAATAAAAAACACAGGGCAATCACATATAGCCTTCATATCCATGGTGGAACCCAAGAACTTCAATGAAGCCAATGAAGATGAAAATTGGTTAAAATCAATGAACAAAGAACTGGATCAAGTTGAGAACAATACGTGGGAACTTGTTCCTAGATTTGCAGATAAGAATGTAATTGGCTAAAAATCGGTGTTTAAGAATAAAATAAATGAAAAAGTACAAATTGTTAAGAATAAATCCAGATTGATTTGTAAGGGTTATGCACAAGTTGAAGGACAATATCTTGAGAAAACTTTTGCACTAGTGGAAAGATTGGAAGTCATCAGAATGGTTCTAGCCTATGCTTTCCATAAGAACTTTAAAGTATATCAAATGGATGTTAAGTCAACCTTTCTTAATGGAGACCTAGACGAAGAAGTATACATGGAGAAACTTGAAATATTTTCACTGACAAATAATCCTAACTATGTCTATAAGTTTAAAAAGGCCTTATATGGACTGAAGGAGGCACCACGAGCCTAGTATCATAGGCTGGAAAAATTTCTACATGACAAAGGGTTCAAGAAAGGTAATGTTGACAGTAATCTATATATAAAATATGAAGGCGATGATTTATTAGTCGTTGTGGTTTATGTAGATGGCATTATCTTTGGATGCACTAATGACCTTTTAGTTCAGTGGTTTTCTAATTCAATGCAGACTGATTTTGAGATGTCCATGATAGGAGAACTGTCATATTTTCTTGGTTTACGAATCAATCAAAGTTCTGCAGGGATATTTATCTCTCAAGAACAGTATTTTAAAGAGATGTTAAAGAGGTTTCAGATAGAATATTCCCCTCCTATCGGTACACCTATGGTAGTTGGTTGCAATCTCAGTAAAGATGATATTTCACCTGAGGTTGATCAAAGAACATATAGGTAGTCTTCTGTACATCACAACATCTCGTCCTAATATAATGAAGGCTGTTGGAATGGTAGGTCATTATCAGTCTTCCCCTAAACAAAGTCATTTAGCAGTTGTCAGAGGATATTCAAATATTTGAAGGGTACAATAACTTATGGCCTTTGGTATCCTAGAAATCAGAACTTACAATTAATTGCATAATCAAATGTTGATTGGGAAAACTGTTTGGATGAGAGAAAGAGCACCAGTTGAGGTGCATTCTTCTTAGGTGATTCGTTAGTAGCATGTCTTAGTAAAACGAAGGGATCTATCTCATTATCAACTACAAAGGTAGAGTACATTGCTGCTACTACTTGCTGCACTCAGATTTTATGGATGTTACAAACTCTTGTAGATATGAAGGTAACTTATACTGACCCAATTCCACTTCACTGTGATAACACCAGTGCCATTAGTGTCTCGAAGAATCCTTTTCTCCATTCAAAGACAAAACATATCCCAATAAAGTATCATTTTATCAAAGAGCAAGTTAGAAACAAAGTTGTTCAGCTCAATTACATTCCTTCCACCAAACAAATCACAGACATCTTTACTAAACCCCTAGCTAATACACCTTTTGAATATCTTCACCAGAATTTGGGCATGACCTCATTATCATCCTAAGAGAGTCCATCCTATCAGGGGGAGTATTTATTGGTTGAATATCAGATACCTCTACACAATACTGCAAAAACTCAGAGGGAGCATGTTTTCTTTGACATTGATGTCAAAGGGGGAGAAAAGGAGTGGGTCCAGATGCTACAGTTGGAGATATAAGTAGCACAATGTAGTTGTTCAGGGTTGCCATCAATGCAAAAGGGGGATATTGTTGGCATGTTTCCAGGAAGAGTGTTCTTGTCATTGATTGCAAGAAAAACAACGATGTTGGCAGGTTATAGGCAGAGTATGCATGGCGAGAACAATCGAGAACCAAAGCTTGAGAGACGAGAAGTTGAGAAAGGAAAAATGTGCCAGGTTGGCACCAAAAGTCTTTTGGGAAGACACAAATGAGAAATCTTGAGAAGATTAGAAGAGATAGTGCAGAGTTGCACACATAGCGCAAGTGTGCACTAGGGCCGAGGGAAACATTTTTCCAAATCTCAGGAGAGATAGCTCAAAGGTCGAAGAACCTTTGACACTGAGAAATTATTCCAGGTTGGGAGGATGCATAAGCTCAGGAGGAGGAGTGACAGTGGTCGTTGGATCACCAATCTCGATTACCCGATGGTCATCATATTAGAGTACAGACATGAGGAGCATGCAGAGGAGGAGATTAGACCTCAGCCATCGGATTGGAGCGCGAAGGACTAACAATCGTTAGATCTAGTATAACTACGAAGAGGGTAATGGGCAAGAGCCATCCTCCAACTCCATGAAATACGAATTCAAGAAATGATCTGGGTTGTTAGATCCAGAGGACACGTGGTGAGAGATTGACATTTCACTGACTCACAAGCTGGACAAGTCAAAGGTGAGAGTTGTAGGAACTCGCGACATGCGAAATTGCAAAATGATCTGGGCCATTGATCTGACATGAAGTCAGAGTCCATGATATTGATCACATTCGTCGATCAGAGAGAGAGAGACCTCGACCGTTGATCTAATATGAATTCATTTCAGAGTTTTGCGTATCAAGAGTTTGGAAGCAACTCACAACAGGAGTTCGTGATATGCGAAATTGTGAAACACTATTTTGTTTGACCCCTGATCATAGCTTGTGGTCACATCAAAGGAAGAGAAGTGAAGGAGCTAGCACTATTAGGCTCCATTTCAGAGTTTCGCGTATCATGAGTTTGGATGCAACCCACAATAGGAGGTTGCGATATGCGAAATCGCGAAGCACCCTCATGCTTGGCCCCTGATCATAATGATTCGTCACATTAGTGAGAGAGAAGGAAAGGATATAGAAGCTCTAGGCTCCATTTCAGAGTTCCGTGAGTCAGGAAAACCAAGGTGACTCACAACTGATCACCTGAAATGAGAAATCATGAAATGACTATTGGTTAGGCATATGGTCACCGTCGATTTTCATGTGAAAGGAAGGGGCATAGCCAGTAAATCCAGTTCCCACTGTGTAGTTTTCTCAGGAAGGGAAAAAGAGTGAAAGGGATGAGTGCACAAAGTTTCTCTCAATAACTACTAGAGACAGACTTATTGTAACCACAGAAAATGACTGATTGCATCTACCAGAGAGTTCGAAGAATCTCAGGGTGATCGCCAGAGGAGATGAAGAGTCTCAAGTTAACTTCCAATGGAATGAAGACTCATTATAGAGACGATTGAAAAATGGAAAAGCGTCGAATACTGTAGCTTCTAGAGAATCCAAAGAATCTCAGGAATGACCACTGATGATGAACAGTTTCAGCATAACGGCCATGGAGGAAGAAAATACTTAGAGTAATCACCAAAAGGGATGAAGAGTTAGGTGTATGATCTAGAAAATAACTTGGCGTGATAAATATACATAGAAAAGAGAAGAGGGTATTTCTTATTTTGAGAGTTATTGATGAGGAAAAAGGCAGGTTGTGTGCAGTAGCTGGATAATAAAAGAAGAGGCGTAGCACATATAATAAAAAAAAATGCATATCTGAGAGAGGCAGAGGAAGATGAGGTGTGCTAGCAGAGATAGGGAAGAAGAATAGAAAGCTCGAATAGTAATGAGAGCAGGAAGACATTGATATAGGAAGAGAATAACAGTGTAGAAGAATAGTGACGAGATTGGTAAGCTATTTATAAATATTGTATCATTGTAATAAGTATGAGTAACAAAGATTTATAATCTGGGTGGTAGGGAGGTGCTAGGGAGGACTATTTTCCTCAGTGTTTCAAGTGGGTTCTTGAACACAGGGATTTGTATCTTCCATCTGGTTGTGGCGAGAGAAACTAGGGTGGTAGCGTGGTGCAAGGGAGAACTATTGTTCTCTGTTATACAGGTTGGTGCTTGTGTGACTAGAAGTTGGGGCTTCCATCCAGTTGGTGCTTCCTTCTAGTGGGTGCTAGAGAAACCATAGAGTTGGTGATCTCAGCAAGTTGCAGCTTGCAAAACAGAGGTGGTAACCTCACATTGATATGGTGCTCATAAGAATGATAATGTACAGAAAATAAATCTTACTTATCATATCAAGAAGAAGAGGTTTTTCCCTTTATGGGTTCCTCAGGAAATATCTGTCTCTGTATATTTTGTGTGTGTGATTGATGTTGAATATTCTATTTCTTACTTCCCCGCATTATTGTGATCATCATTGAGTATTCTATAAAACAAGTGAGATCGGAAGAGCGTCGTGTAGGGAAAGAGTGTAGATCTCG